>LPNX010653601.1:761560-772084 GCA_001517045.1 Pseudotsuga menziesii | reverse complement strand
TTCTTCCTCCAAAATTAATCAATATTATTTTATTATTTTAACTATTATTTTATTATTTTCCTTAGGAGGCCCATTTTAGACCCCAAAATTCCTCTAATTAACTAAAAATAAAGTTTGCTCAAAATGAGTCCCATTGATACATGTTTACCCAACATGATTTCTAGTGGTTGGTAGTTACCCTTAGTATAGCTATCAAGTAGCTTAACTCCAACATAATTCAAAGAAGTTGGATACATTGCCCACAACCTTTGTTTCATCTGCCTACTCTTTTCTTTGTCCAACTAAATTTTGGGTTACTCCTAGGAAAAGGTTCACAAGAGACGGAGGAAGAAAGAGGATCAAGTGATACAAGCAGATGAAATGAAGGTTCAAGTTAAAATACTTGAAACAATGGAAGAATCTATTTCATTTTTTAACAAGATTGGCATGCCAAGGGGAACTCTGCTCATGACAAACTGTTTCATTTTTACAAAATCTTGAAACATAAAAGAACTATGCTTGTGGTGACCTGTTTCATTTTTACACAAGCTTGAAACATAAAATAACTATGCTTGAGATAGTCCATTTAATTTTTTAACAATCTTGAAAAGGAATAAAACTATGCTCAAGGGTGGTTTTATATTTTAACGAGCTTGAATCCAAAAAGTAAACTATGCTCAAAGACATCTATTTAATTTTTTAACGAGATTGACACAGAATAAGATGATTCCCATAAATTTATAGGTTTCCCCCATTACATAAGAAGCTAGCACCTTAACTCCATTACAACTCCTAGATACTAGATACATTCCCCCCAAGATTTCCCATGTTGGGAAGAAGCTATCAATTTACAAATGACTAAACTTCGGCATGATGTATAGAGTCAAGAGACATGGACGATGAAGGGGAAGGAATCACAAGAACATGTGGGACATTCAAGGAATTCTTATGACTAGCAGTTATACAATGATCGGGTTTAACAAAGGAAAGATGATCAATGGTCACAATCTTCCAATCATGGGGAAAATGCATCACTCAAAAGAGTGTAGAAACTACATCTTTCATGGCGTAAACATAATCTCACCCAAGGAGCATATTAAAATTCAAGGGACCTTGGAGTACCATAACATCAATTGTAACACACCTAAAAATAGTAAATAAAAAAATGCATTTATTTACTGTACTTAATAGCATATTCCTCATGATTTACTTCTGTAAGTTTATAATATATTTATCCTGTTTGTTATGAAAGGTCCTGTTGATTGTGGCAGTGTCTATCTCATTTTGAAACTTTTAGCCATACCCACACAGGTGATGTTCTTTGTTTACTTGTTCTTAATTGATTACTTTTTATGAGGGCTTTACTTGCCTAAGGCTTGGGGAGACTATCCATAGTCTTGACCCCATCTCTTATGTAATAGTTTGGTTAAGTGAAAATGTGAAAGGCCTTAGGGCTTGCCATATTATAAGCTATGGTGTGTGGTGACCTCCCCTTTAAGCGTAATGGCTTAGGGTTTTCAAGGCATATGGTAGAACCATATGGTGACCCTTCATTATATTTATAAATTTGTAAGGATTTAAATAATGTTTTAGCAATAAGAAAATATATGGTTTGTAAAGTGGTATTCCTTGCCCTACGATCCACGATGGTTATGTTTCTTTGCACATTTGTTTTATACCTTGATTGCAATAAGATATGATTTTGGAATATGTGGTTTATGCCATGGTTGCAATGTATTATGGTTATTGGCTTATTAAACGTTTGGCATTACATGCCATGGTTCAACCGATGCAAAATTTCTTGGCATTCGGGTTATAATGTATGGTTTTGTATGCAATGATTGCAATTTATGATTATGTTGGTCGAGAGTTATTATACTCTTTCCTTGGTTGAATTTGGCAATTAAAGTGTGACCTGGATGCAAGTTAACAGCACAGTCAGGCCTTCCACATGAATACTGGGCTACACTCTCCACCATCCATCTGCCCAGATTGAAGCTAGGGTTTGGACATAGGTTTAGTGTGCTTGGAAGTTGTCTAAAACCTCACTTTTCCTGCTTCGTTTTTTTGGGAAGGTAGATCCGAGCTCTTCTCTGTTCGTCGTGGAAATGTACAGGTTGTTGGGTCTTTTGTGTGGTTGGTAAGAGCCAAAGAGATCTGCTCTGTTTATGAGTTACGATGCTGTATGGATATTTCTCCCTAGTTTACGTAAGTGCTAATAGCGTGTTGTTTATAACTTCCCTAAGGTTTTACTGGGCTTCTTGATTCCTTTGGCAGACTGTAATGCAAAGTGTGTGCCATGACCTCTCCCTTCAAAACTATATGTTTAATAGGTAAGGGTTTTTAACTAAAACTTAACTGATGCATTTTACTTTGTAATGATTTAGCATTAAACAATGACTAAGTTTCTTTTGTTTGTATTTATAGGAAGAGGAGGAATAATGGTGCTCTAGATTATCTGACCCCTGGCCTTCTCTGCAAAGCGTCAAGGTAAGGTTTTATCCCACATTTTCCTCGATTCGATTTATTTCACAAATTTTTACTTGTTTCTAATTGTAACAAAATTGTGTAGGTTAAATACGCTAGAGAGGGAGGCGACATGGTCACCTCCTCCCAGGCCTGCATTTCCAAACACCCAGGTAAGCTTGGGTCAACCCTTAATTAAAATCGTGTTCTTGTTTAAAGTTTTGAGCAGAATATTGACCCAACCATACTTGTGTTTGCAGGTCACACTGGGTAGGATCCATAATGTTACGAGTGGTAGATATAATCATGTTTAAGATAAGTTCTTGATTTGATTACATGTGTTTTATAAAACCTTAAGGGTTTTCCTTGCACTGGATTTGTAGCCATTGCTTCAACTCCATGAATTAGAAATTCTGTAATTTTTTAATACATTCTTGACAGGGTTTGGATTCCATTTGAATGATCTTGCTCCCATTCTCTTACTATTTTAACGCTGGTATTTAAAGAGCGTGGAAGCCATTAGAGATGGTCTTACAGCCACTTCTTATTATAAGTTTTGAATATTAATAATGATGCCCAACCTTCAGGTTGTGTTATTCCAATATTTGTTTTTGCTTTATAAACATACATATTGTTTATGTTAAATCAATGGTTTCCATCATTGATTTTCTTACGGCCACGAATACAGTAATTAAATTGGTGTTGTATTGTTGCATTCATTTGGTGAATACGATGGAGGTGTTTGTATTCTATACTAAGGATTTTTTTTTCCTCTACGTAGATAGTGGTGGCCATGATGTGGACTTACGGCCCTATATTTACTTTGTTTTGTTAAATTAAAAAGTGACCTGTAGGGTCTGCAATTTCTTGTAAAGTAGATAGCATTTGATTTTATGTAAGGCTCGGTTACCATCTATGATGATTTTAAGTCAATCCTTGGGTAAAAATGAAATCTTGTTTCGAAGCTAGGGTTTGATGTAAAAGAACACAGCTGTAACATCTAGCGTATATTTTGGGAATGCAAATAGATCTGATTCTATCTGTACTTGATTTACTTCATGGAAAGTATATTTGGTTATTAGGATCTTCTATCCGAATATGATTTGCTCATGTGAATCTGGAAAAAAAATGTTTAAGTGACTACATATTTAATTATAGAGATAACTAAAGGTTCTTGACTCGATTTCTTAGGATCTGCCAAAAGTAAACTCATTTTGACTTATACATTTCATTTATGGTTCAATTATTGTGTATTTGTATAGTTCTTTAACTTACTTATGGATCCTCGATCTGAAATGGAAGTAAATATCTGTAGGTCCATATTATGAAAGTGGTTAATTAATGTATACCTTCGTGTTAGATTTTTATCATTTAAGCTAGCATTAACTTAGGATATTAACTGAGAGAATAACAAGCACAGCAATCAAACACATAAGACAATGAACACAAATATTTTCCTCGGGGAAACCATAAAGGATAAAACCCTGCAACTTCCTCAAAGATAGAATCAGCACCAAATAGCAAAGACCCAAAAACAGTAAGATGATATCCCTATAGCAATAGCCTCTTTCTCTCTAGCCCCAACAACTTCTTCTTCCTCAGCTATGCACTACAACTGAGTGTGAGTGAGTGTGTGATAAATAGAGAGGCTCACTCTCTATTTATACTAATTCTTGACTTGACAATGACTCACTAGGGCCAACTTCTCTAGGACAGTCTAATAACCCTATTGCCCCGAAACTGCAGCGACTTTAACCCTTGAACAATAGGAGGGTTACCCACAATGACTTGACATGACTTATTTACATTATAGAACCTCTCGATAGGAACATCGAGGAATGACATGACTCAAATACATTATAGACACTTCACGGAATAAACATCGGGGTACAATACATAAGATATACAAGTGAATACATTCTGAAGTTACAAATGCATCAACACTCCCTCTTAACTAGGAAGGTATTCTTTCGACACAATTTTCAGCACTGGTCTTCTTCTCTGTATCGACTGGATCATCTCATCATCTTCATCTTCAAGTTTTATTCATCTTCAAGTCTTCTTCATCTTCAAGTCATCATCGTCTTCAAGTCTTATTCTAAGTCATCTTCTTCTTCAAGTCTTCTTCATCACGGGGTCTAGATCATCACGACTGCTGGATCATCATCACTGTATCATCATCAAATCTGGATCATCACTTGATCTGGATCATCATCAAATCTAGATCATCACTTGATCTGGATCATCATCAAGTCTGGATCATCATCACATCTAGATCATCACTTGATCTGGATCATCACTTGATCTGGATCATCATCATCGGTGCTATCTCTCGATTCTTCTCATCACAGGAAGTTCTACAGAGCTAGCCCTTTCTCATGCTAGTTGTAGTCCTACCCTTCATGTAGGTCTTCAGCACTTATATCTAACCCTAAGTCAGAATGGCCCGCCCAACTCTTACATCTAACCTCATCTTGTCAGAAAGGCACACCCAGCACTCACATCTGACCTCATCTTGTCAGAAAGGCCCAGCACTCACATCTGACCATGTGTAAACACATCACGCCAGAATGGCTTAGCACTTATATCCGACCATGTACGAACACACCGCATCAAAAGGGCTCTGCACTTACATTTGACCATGTTCTAAAACACTACATCAGAAGGGATCTGCACTTACATCTGACCATGTTAGAAAATACCACATCAAAAGGGCTCTGCACTTACATTCGACCATGTGCGAACACACCACATCGAAAGGGCTATGCACTTACATTTGACAATGTGCGAAAACACCGCATCGAAAGGGCTCTCGGTCCTAGACTGAGGATTCCTGGTAACTGACCAGGTGCCTCCATTCTCCTAGAGAATGGAATCATCCCTTATATTTGATCAAATGGGAACACATCCCTCAATCACATCAGAATGGCCATGCACTCATATCTGATCATGTAAGACTACATCCCACAGTCATATCAGAATGGCCCTCAGTCCCATTCCTGGTAACTAACCAGGTGCCTCCATTCCAAGAATGACATTCAGGACTTATATATTATCATGTAGGAACCAATCCTACAGTCACATCAGAATGGCTCAGCACTCACATCTGACATGGAAGGAACCAAATCCTCTCACGATGACAGAATGGCTCAGCCCTTACATCTGACCATGGAAGGAACCTAATCCTCTCACCATGTCTGAATGGCTCTAGGTCTCATCATTTCCCTTTGGAGGGAACCTCAATCTTGAGAACACCAAGCTTCTCCCTGATGTACTCAAACTTCACTCTGGACAATGGCTTCATCAACACATCGGCTATATGTTCTTCCATCGCAACATACTGGAGTTTCACTGCTCCTCTCTGCACCATATCCCTGATATAGTGATACTTGATCTCGATATGCTTCGACTTGTCATGGAACACTGGGTTCTCTGACAACTTCACACAACTCTGGTTGTTGCAATATATACAAGTAGCATCTAACAGGAGATCAAATAAATTAGATAGTAGCTTTCTCAGCCACACTGCCTCGCAACTAGTTGAACAAGCTGTGACATATTCTACTTCAGCTATACTCAGTGCCACACAGGACTACTTCCTACTAAACTAAGATATCATACCTTATCCCATACTAAAGCAGCATCTTGAAGTGCTCTTCCTATCGATGGCACTGCCTGCCCAATCTGAATCAACATAACCCTCCAGGTTAATCTTTTGATTTGCCCCGTACTTGAGCCCATAATCAACTGTACCCTTCAGGTACCTTAGAATATGCTTTGCAGCAATCAAGTGAACATGTCTCGAATCTGTTAGGAACTAGCTCAAGGTGTTCAGATCAAAGCAAATATCTGGTCTCGTGTTCGTCAGGTACATTAAGGACCCAATCATCTGACGATACATTATAGCATCAACTGCTTCTGATGAAGCATCACTCAATAGCTTCAGGTTCAATGCCACAGGTGTGGTTATGGTTTTGCAGTCCATCATCCTGAATCTCTTCAGAATCTCTACTACATACTTCCCTTGTCCAAGGAATATTCCATCCGCATTTTGCCACACCTCCATGCCTAAAAAATAGTGCATCATACCCAAGTATTTCATTTCAAACTCAACAACAAGTTTCCTCTTCATATCAGCAATCAACCCATCCATACCTGTTACAAACATATCATCTACATATAGTAGGAGTATCACTAGGTTGCCATCTTCAACCTTATAGTAAAGGTTGGAATCTGCTTTACTCTTAGTAAAGCCCAAACTGGATAGAAAGCCATCAATTCTTTTGTACCATGTCCTGCGTGCCTGTTTCAAACCATACAAGGCTTTCTTCAATCTACACACATGAGACTCCCTTTCATATGTCTCAAAACCGAGTGGCTTCTCCACATACACTTCCTCTTCTACTACAACATTCAAGAAAGCAGTCTTGGCATCCATCTAGTGTATCTTCCATTTCATCACTGCAGCTAGAGAAAGTATTGATCTGATGGAAGTGTGTCTGGCTATAGGTGCAAAAGTTTCTTCATAGTCTATTCCTTCTTTCTAGGAGAATCCACAAGCCATGAATCTTGCTTTATATTTCTCTATGCTGCCATCTGCAGCATGCTTAATCTTGTAGATCCATTTGGAAGTTACAATGGACTTCCCTTCTGGTCTTGGGACAACATCCCAAACATCATTCTTCATTATCGATTGATACTCTTCGATCATAGCCTCCTTCCATTCTTTCCTTTCTGCAGCTTCTTCATAGTTGGAAGGTTCTTTATCAATAATGTCACATAGCAAGGCTACATAACTGGAGCGAGACCTAGTTCTCTTTCTTTCTATGTATGTTTCTTCTGAAGCTCCATGTCTTTTTGCACCTTGGATAATTTCACGTACCCAAGCAGGTTTCCTCTTGTGAGGATTCTTCTCCTGAGGTGGATCCACAGGTTCTTGAGGTTCTTCTAATTCTCAATCTTCTTCTTGAATTTCTTCGTTCATGGTTGTATCATGAATTCTGGATGCTTCTGTTTCTTTAGGTTCTTCAGTCGGTCTCTTCCTGGATTTGATGTAGGCTGAATCTTCGTCAAATGTTACATCTATTTTGATGTCGATCTTCTTGAACCCTGGGAAGTATATTCTGTAAGCCTTCGAGCTTTCAGAGTATCCCACAAATATACCCTTCTTTCCTAAAGGATATAACTTAGTCCTCTTTTCTTTTAGAATGTGTATGTATACAGGACAGCAGAATCTTCTGAGATGGCTGACTTCTGGTTTCTTGCCGGAAAAGACTTCTTCAAGTGTCTTGTTCTCGAGTACTCTATGTGGAGTACGGTTCTGTACATACACCACTGTTATGGCAAATTCTGCCCATAGATGCATGGGAAGATCTTGATCATGAAGCATGGCCCTTACTGCTTCCATGATCATTCTATTCTTTCTTTCTGCAATCCCATTTTGTTGTGGATTATATGGAGTGGATAACTCCCTCTTAATCCCTAAGTCTTTGCATAACTCTTTGAATTCATTTGATGTGAATTCTTCGCCATTATCTGATCGAAAGGTATTGATCTTCTTTTTTGTGTGATTCTCGATCAAGGCTTTGAATTTCTTGAACTTGCTGAATACTTCATCTTTGTCCTTCATAAAGTATATCCATGCCTTTCTAGAAAAATCATCAATAAAAGAAACATAGTATACGTACCTGCTTGGATGGCATTAGACCGCATACATCGGAGTGGATGATTTCCATGATTCCTTTTGCCTTGCTCTCGCTACTTGGAAATGTCTTCTTTGTGTTCTTCCCTTTCCCACATCCTTTGCATACACCTTCATGTTTTGTCTACATTTCTGGGATACCTTTAATAGATTTGCTTGCAAGTGGTAGTGCTCTGTAATGCACATGTGCAAGCCTTCTATGCCAAATCTCATTTGGTTCTACCGAGTCATGAACTAAAGCTTGTTTTGGTTGTCCCTTGAATTTGTATAGTCCTCCTTCTTGTTCCCCAATCACTACTGCATCATCAAAATACTTTCCCTTTGGCCACATGAGGACTTGGCCATCTACAAATGCAACCCTCATTCCTTTTGCATCCAATGCATATATGGAGAGGAGGTTCTTCTTTAGTCCAAGTACAAACAATACATCTTTCATATTGATAGATTTTCCAAAGTCTATCTTGTATGAGGATTCATCCCTACCTTTTATTGGATACTGGTAGTCATCTCCAAGTTTCACCTTGTGAGGTGATTCATGTTTAGATAATTTCACAAATGATTCCTTGAATCCTGTCATATGTTTGGAAGCACCACTGTCTATAAGCCAATCATTGCTACCATGTGTGATAGTTCTTGTGAGAGCAGAAATCAGAACATATTCTTCATCACTTGAAGAATCATCACTGTCTTTTCTATTTCTCTTTATGGAAGGTTCATCATCCTCTACAACATGAGCATGATGTCTTCTCTTGTTTCCCTTCTTCTTGTGAGAGCTACTTTTGTTTCTAGGACAATCTCTAGCAAAGTGTCGTCTTTCATCACATGTATAGAAAATGTACTTAGACCTATCTCTAGGCTTTCTAAAGTTACTCCTTTGGTGAGAGTGCTTACCTCTTGTTGACGGGCGTATTTTACTAAGCCCGCAACGGGGGAAAACGACCCAGTCCGGGATCCTTAGAGCAGGTTCCAAGCTGTTGTAAGTAGTCGCTCCCAACAGGTTTAAAGGCTCTGTTGGCCTGGGATCCTAAGAGACTTATTAGTGCTACTGATTGTTAGTCAAGCTTATCCTTATTATCTACAAATGTTAATTCAGGTTATACGTTACAAGGTGTTAGACTATCGGATTCAATCGAATAAGTTATAAATACAGAAGCAGAAAAGATATAATATAAAGAAAATTAATATTATATACAAACACGCTTTATACACCTTGTACAATCATTTACAAAAGAAATAAATTGAATGTAATTGATAAAGAAGGATCTGATTCAAATGGATTTTCAAATAATGTAATTGACAAGAAAAAAAATGAACAACTAATTATCCTAATCTATTTCCTATCCTGATCAAGAGCACAATTTAATTAAAACTTGTTATTAACTGATACTGATAAATGCTCTGTATATAAACACTTGCAAATGTTTAAAGAAATTCAACCACTGCAAATTTATACAAGCATCATTCCATATAATGTAACAATAATAACAATTATTAATTGCAGAATATGTTATACCAGCAGAGTTAAAAACAAGAACAGTCGATACTTAATAGATTATCTTTGCACAATCCAGCAAAGGAGATTAAAACAAACATCATAATGTAGGAACAGCAAATACCAAAAACTGAAAGATATTATAAATCACATAAAAGTTTTAAAACCACAAACGTGAATCAAACATCACCAGTCCAGAACATTGTGACAACTGACAAGTAACTGCCCAGCAGCCCAAACAGTACGAACCAGCAGTTCGGTATTTGCATTCCAAAAGTATCAACCATCGATCACTGGCAGCAGAGTTTTGATCTGAGAGAGCAATCTCTCAGTCCCATCCCCCTGGCAATCAAATTCTTCTGAGTTTAAATAAACCAGAATCAAAAGAAAACAAAACAAATTCATCTCTGCAACAGGCGAATTCCTGGAAACAAACATTTCGTTGCCGACCGCAACTGCCAAAATCGCGTTCAGAGAACCCTAAAAATATCCTGAAATCCATCATTTTTTGGCGAAATCCCCCTGAGTTTAGCTAAATGGGTCTGTTCTAAAGAAAACCCATGTGCCATATTTTAAAGATTCGCCTCCATTTGCTCACAATAAATCTCACAAAATCGCCTGTTATTAAGCTACGCGATTTTCGGCGACTTGCACAATCCCGGCAGTTTCTCTGGAAACTGAACTACTGCTCCCTTTAACTTTGAGCTTGGGTGATTTGAAAATAAATTGAGATCTATAATCTCCAAATATCTGTGTCCAATCTTAACATCGAAACCAATACATTAATAAATAACCAAAATCATAAACGAAATTCAAAAACAGGAATGAAATGAAACATAAAATTATGTGATCAATTATTAAAGCCAGCCACATTTATTTATTTTCG
>LPNX010653601.1:720784-760982 GCA_001517045.1 Pseudotsuga menziesii | reverse complement strand
AATCCTACTCATAAAAATTTCAAAGAAGTGATTTTGTTAACTAATTCCTAGTTCGCAAAGGTTTCTTTTAAAAACTTTGAATTTCATGTTTCGGTAGCTTCTGGAACATCATCATTTCAGTAGTTATCAATTCTTCACTTTTACTATATGAAATTCAAACATTTCATCAAAACAAAACACAATTTTATTTGATGAGATAATGGTTTTTAAAGGCTGTTGGGTAGGGGCACAACAACTCTGTGGTGGCTAGATCTGGTTTTCTTGGATTGTACTGTGAGAGCTTGATCTTCACTTCCCATCTTTTCTTCTCAAGCTGCTTTCCGAGCTTCTTCTTGAGAGCATTCTTCCCATAGTCTACTGAAATTGACTAACTTCTTTCTGGCACAAATCCCTTGAATGAAAGAGTCCCATATCCTAGGGAGACCATTCAAGGTGGTCATTACAATCTCTGCATTCTCCACTTCTTCATCTACTGCTTCAAGTTGTTCTTTGATTTGGGAGACCCTTGTGAAGTATGACTGTATAGTCTCTGCATTCTAGATATTCACATTCCTCAATTGGTTCATCAAGGTCATCTTCCTGTTTATGTTCTTTCCAGGTTAAGATGTCGGATCTAGATCTGGAGCTGAATTTCTGCAGTGTTGGTTCAGGAGCAGATTAGGGTTTGACTTTCCTGGAGTTCTGTCCAACCAAAAGCATTGATCTTGATCTCTAAACTTTGATTTTGAGGAGGAGATCATTCCAGTCCTGGGATCATTCAAAAATTCCACTTCTGTGGAAAGCCCTAATTTTTGGCAGCAATGTCGAGTCAAAAACTTAAAATGCTCAGAATCATATTCTGCTTCAACAGAAAGATGCACCCTAGAGAGGAGGGTCAACCCATTCTTATTTTGCTGAAAATCTATGGAGAGAGATCCAAAAAGTAGGAAGCCCTAGTTTTCACAGTTGCACGGTGTCTTCTTCTCAGGTTAGCTCTGATACCATGTTAGATTTTCATCATTTAAGCTAGCATTAACTTAGGATCTTAACTGAGAGAATAACAAGCACAACAATCAAATACATAAGACAATGAACACAAATATTTTCCTTGGGGGAACCATAAAGGAGAAAACCCTGCAACTTCCCCAAAGATAGAATCAACACCAAATAGCAAAGCCCAAAAAACAGTAAGATGATATCCCGACAGCAGTAGCCTCTTTCTCTCTAGCCCCAACAACTTCTTCTTCCTCAGCTATGCACTACAACTGAGTGTGAGTGAGTGTGTGATAAATAGAGAGGATCACTCTCTATTTATACTAATTCCTGACTTGACAATGACTCACTAGGGCCAACTTCTCTAGGAGAGTCTAATAACCCTAGTGCCCCAAAACTGCGGGGACATTAACCCTTGAATAATAAGAGGGTTACCCACAATGACTTGACATGACTTGTTTACATTATAGAACCTCCTGATAGGAACACCGAGGCATGACATGACTCAAATACACTATAGACACTTCCTGGAATAAACATTGGGGTACAAGACATAAGATATACAAGTGAATACATTCCGAAGTTACAAATACATCAACACTTTGATCATATATTTATGTGTAATATGGTTGTATTTATCACATTGTAATCGTTGAGTAGGGTTACTGTGAATGGATTGTTTGTAACCGATCTATTCCATACCTCAATACTTTCTCATGTTTGCATTCTAAAGTAAATCTATATATGGTGATAATATGCTTTTCTACATATATATATATATATATAGTCTTGATATTTTAAATATTAGAAAGATAGGGTATATACATATATATTTATATATTTCTTACTATTATTAAATCTGAAGTAAAATAGACTAATACTAACATGATTAGGGATTCTACCCATTATTAGTTTTGAAATTACAGACTAATAAATTAATATAAATAAGGAGTGCAACGATGCATTACTAAATCAGTCATATAACAATAAATTGGAAATAGACGATACATATCCATTTATGTGCATAATTCTATTTTCAAATCAAAACAGAGTTCTTAATTCAATTATATACATCTAATCATAGAATTTCCTAACCAATACTAAACATTTAATCATAGCATAATTAAACTAACTAATACATACTAGGTCCTACATTAACCTCTTCAGATCTAGAATAAAATGGTCTACAGTCATTTTAAAACATAGATTATGAACCTGGCACCAATGTTGGGAAAACTAAAGTGGAGAAGTTGTTCTTCCCAACCAACTCCCAGAGTATCCAAGTTACTTGCTCAAGAACCCCCAAGCATGTTTGCTGAACCACAAGAGAAAAATCCTTCAATGCGCCATCTCTTTCATTCTCAGATTCAATCCTCGTCCAATGCTAGCCTCCTGCTTCTCATGGACATACTAATATATAGTATTTTGCCTAGGACTCGGTCATTTATGAGCCTCCTACTCTTTAGCACTCAACTAGGAGTTGTGACCCCATTTTTGGGGATGATGTCTCTTGCATATTGAGTTCTCACTCAGTGGCTTCAGCCACTTGTCATTTCCTCTTGTGCGTCAGGAAACACTCTTTGACAACTATATCCACTTTTGTCCCCCCTTCAGCACATTTTATTAAATAAAATGATTTACTACAAAATGTTGTATGTTCTACTCTTTGTCAAAAATAATAGTTAAATTATTTTTCAACAGAATTAATAATAAATTATTAATTCTCGGTGCATTACATACACCTCCCCTTAAATGATAACACCATCCTCGGTGTTATAATATTTTTTATTTATTCTTCCATTTCATCACCTTGGAATAAGACTAGATATGCCTCCCGCATATTACTTTCCAGTTCCCAAGTAGCTTCTTTCAAACTAAGGTGCTTCCATTGCACTTTGACTTGTTCAATGGTATGGGTCTGGAGTAAAAGTTCTCTCCTGCCGATAATTTGCTATGGTCCCACCTAGAACTCTCCTTTGGTTTCCCTCAGGATAACATTCCAATCAATCACATGAGAAACATCATGAACGTATATTTTTAAAATAGAAACGTGAAACAAATTATGCACTTTAATATTGGGTGGTAGGGCTAGTTGGTACGCAACCAACCCTACTTTATCCAAAATTTCAAATGGCCCGCAATACCTAGGTGCCAAATATGAATACTTTCCCAATATCCTAGAACTTTTCTTGGGCTTTACCTTTATATACACATGTTCACCCACCTGGAACTCTCTAGGAGTTCTTTTTAAATCAGCATAACTTTTCTACTTGTCTTAGGAAACCTTCAAGTTTTGTTGTACGTGTTTCATGGTTAGCTCCATATCTTTTAATAAATCAGGTCCTAACATTAACCTATCAACTTGACTTCTCCATGAAATTGGAGTATTACACTTGTGTCCATATAAGATTCCAAAAGTACTCATACCTACAGAAACTTGAAAATTATTATTGTAAGCAAATTCTACTAAGTGTAGGTAGTCTTCCCACTTACCTAGTTTGTCCATGACATACATCCTTAGCATGTCCTCTAGGACTTGGCTTACTCTTTCAGTCTACCCATCCTCTTACAGATGATATGCAGTATTGAAATTCAATTGTAGTCCCAAACCTTTAAACAAAGCTTTTCAGAAGTTACCCATAAATTTTGTGTCTCTATTTGAGACTATTACTTTTGGTACACCATGTAAACTTGAATATTTCTTTCATGAAAACATCTGCAATGTTAACATCTTTATAGGTAGATTTAACAGGAATAAAATGATCATCCTTACTTAATTTATCAACTATGGCCATGATTGAATCATGATGTTGGAAATTATTCGATAGGCGTCTTATAAAAATCCATACTAATTATTTCCCACTTCCATTCTGGAATGGGTAGTGGTTGCAACAATCATGTTGGATGTTGATGTTATGCCTTAACTTGCTAACATTATATGCAATGAGCCAAGTATTCTACCACTTCTTTCTTCATGTTTGGCCAAAATAAATATTTTCTTATCATCGTGATCGTCTTCTGGTATCCGGGATTCCCCAAGTATGGTCGTTTATGTATCTCATTCAAACTTGAAGGAGTTTGAAGAAATGCCAGTCTTGAAGGAGTTTATGGTGATCATCTTCTCTACAAACTCGATATCATGGAGAAGACATACCAGGGAGGTACCCCAAACACCACCAAAACAAGTTGCAGAAAGGAAAGAAGCGATTGAGGATGTGGTGATAGAGATCGTGGAACTAGAGAAGGAAACTCAGTTAATTGCAGAAGACATAACAAAATTCTGGGGGAATTTAGTACAAGATTACTAGCTGCATCAACTGAATGTGCAACTTAGCAAAGTAGAGGTGTAGATCGAAGCATTGAGGGGATCATTGAAGATGATTCCTCCATTAGTGCAAGTAACAAAGGCACCAGAACTGAAAGAACTATAGCATTGGGTTAACAAGACGTGCACAAGGCAGCAACGTAGAATAGCGCACATGGACGAGCTCCAAACGAAAGCAGAACAAGTAACATTGAAAGCAACAGAAGGAATGACATATATCCAAACCAAATGGGATAAAATACAGCATATGGGAGGTGAATACCCGACATAATAGGTAGTGGCAGAATGCGCAGCAATTAGAACATTGACCAAAGCAGTTGTTTACCAATTCAAGGAAGCACATGAAGACTTCAAGGCGCAACTAAACACACCAGTAGCGTCCAACTGAAGCACCTCAAGGACAAGCCACAAGTTTGTGTTGGGGTCCTATTGGCATGGGGTTAGAGTGCATAAAGTGTGGTACCACCAGCGACAGAAAGGGCGTCAACAAGGACAAAATTCAGTCGCAAAGGGTAAATAAGCTAACAAATAAGAATATTTTGGTTAATTTAGTTTGTGATTGGTCAAGTGGACCATTTTGTAATGGCCAAGTGAACCTACAAGTAGAATTAGGATTGTAAATCTTAAGGGGAATATTGTTTTCCGAATGATTCTTGTGAATTGTGTCTTAAATATCAGCATTTTGAGATCTTTTGGGTTGTAATGTTTCGCAATTGCATATTTTGTTGTATTTGAGGATATTTTCAGTACAAATTCTATTTTTGTAGCATCTTTTCGGCACTGTTGATTTGGAAATATGTTGATATCCAATGTATCAGATAAGTTAATAAGGAATGATGAATATCTTTTCTTCACCCCTGCATTCTAAGATTCACAAAATTCCAAGAACCAAATCACCATAGAGAGACTCACTATCATTCACAAGAATCACCTCATCAAGATTACCAAGAGAAACTCCCCATGCTCACAAAGATAAATACACTATGAGCACATAGAGGAAATTATCTATCAGTCTATCCCTTTTTTTAATTCTAGAGCATACATAAATTCAAAGCTCCTGAATTGATAGCATCTCTCTCCCCATGCTAAAAAAAACACCTTCATTTATATACAACTCATGGGCCTTTAAATTACAACAAAGTGGACCCATAAATTATTTTTAGGTTTATACAGGTCAACTCAATGATCTAATAATTCTCAATGAACAATCAACTCTAAGAGGAGGATTCAATCGTCATTCTTCATAAGCATGATTTCGTCATGTCCACCCATTGTGCCACAAACCTTTGAACTCTTGCTTGACTCATGCCAATTCCATTTGAGGACCCAATCATTAGGGATATATGACAAATCATAAATTAAATCTGAAATGGACCCAACACATAATTGATTCCTAGCAAACAAGTGGATATGTTTGTTCCAAAGTGGACAGAGACTTCTCAAGGAACATTGGAATTAACCAAGTTGGGACTTAATCATTTATTTGACTCCATAAAGCATCCATCATAACACCTTATCCTGCGGGAACGTCACTACAGGAACTCTAACTTTTGGTTGCACCCTTCATTCTGTTTGTATAGACATCACTACATGATCTCCAACTTCCAGTAGCGCAATGGTTAACAATGGATTACAATTATCATATGGTTTGTTCATCAAATATTATCATCTTCAACAAAATCTACGACATCAATGGCACCATGTTTGACATCATTGACAACTCATCTCTAACGTTCTTTTCAATAGCTAGATTATTAATTCCAAAATCATCTCACAGGGAGTCTTAGATCACAAGCCCATCTCATTTACACTTTATCAAAATCAATATTTTGGCTTGTTACCTTCAAGGTTTTCCCCCCTTTAACTCCATAACACAAAGGCAATGGAAATCATTGTAGAGGAGTGGAACATACCAATATATGGATCTGATCCATCATACGTTCAAGAAAAAAAGTTGAAAGCAATGAATATTGCTATAAAATATTGGGCTAAGTACTCCTACATATCACCGACCAATGGAAGACTATCACTACAAAATCAACTTGAACACTTCCATGAAAGAACAAAAGAGACATGCAATGCAAAGCAATATTAGATAGAGGATCATGGACTTAGTAGCAAAATATAAAAAACAAGTAGCAAGGAGGAAGAAGTGTGGCACTCTAAGTCCATAATCCTTTGACTATGGTATGGGGAAATAATACATATTTCTTTCATAGGAAAACAAAAGCAAGAGTCTAGATAAATACAAGCAAATAACTTACTGTTATTGATGGCATGGTAATGAAGAGAAAAAATTCCCATCAAGGATGCCAATCCCACTTCGAAATTATTTACTCAGAGGAAGAAGATGTTGATCAAGACTCCACAATGACAATGCTTGACAATATCCAATAGAAATCAACAAATAAGTGAATGCAAATCTATTTTAAAATATAGAAGAAGATGAAATCAAAAGAGTAATTTGGGGCTCACTCTCAACAAGGCTTTGGTATTGGATGGATTATCCATTCACTTATTTTGTACATGTTGATCAATTAATAAATCATACCTAAAATGCATGCTTATTCATTTGCAAAAAAAAGATAAATTTGGGGTGTTACACCAACTCCTCCTTCTTATCCCTAATTCCCAAGGAAATCAACCCCTCATCGTTCTCAATATTTCACCTGATATCCTTGTGTATCTCCTAATAGAAAATTCCAAACAAGCTTGAAAATATCCTTTATGAGATTATCTCTGATATTAAAAAAGGGATTATGAAAAAGAAACAAATCATTGATAATATAATATTGGTGCAAGAGGAAATCCACTCCATTTGATAAAACAAAGAATAACCGATAATAATCAAAATGGTTATGTATGGCCAACGCATTTGATCGGGTAAGACATTCATTTCTTTTTTGTTGTCCTTTATAGATTTGGCTTCAATGAATATTTTATCTCTTGCATGAAATATCATATTGATTCAACTTGGATTGAACCCTTAGTGAATGGGAGACCAACTACATTCTTCAAAAGCAACATTTAAGGTAGGGATGTCCCCTCTACCCCTTATTGTATATCATAATGGAAAATTATCATAGTAGAAGATTTGGTTTCAAAATAGTCTCAAGCAACTATTAACACTCAAATTTCGTACACATGCAACATTTTAACTAATATTACAATAAGGCATCATCAACATATAGCATGCATCCCAGCAAAGACATCCTTATCATATCCAAAAAGTAGTTGAGTCAAAAAATTCCAAAGAATGGTAAAAAAAAAGGTCACATGGCTAAAGCCTTATTCACTCACGCCACAACATGCGTTATTAGTGATGTGCCCACACTAGCCTAATAAATTTTTTCCTTCGAAATTTGCATGATTGTCAAAATGATGGGATCTCAACTACCCACCACGCATTGAAGGCTCATGAAAGCTCCCTCGCTAGCGAAAATTCAAACTTGTCTCTTTATATCATGGAGGATCATTGAATAGCCCCCTTTGTGTACCTTAGATCTAGTTCATGAGGTGATGGGGTTCACACTTGGATCTAGATGTTTCTTGGACACCTCTTGGCCTATAAAAGGAATCCATGGGTATGCATCTAAGAAGGGAAAATAAAAACAAGGTTATGACGTTGGAATTATGTTGATAATTCCTCATAGCTCACCTCTTCCTCCACCTATTGGCATTCCCCAAGCTCTCTTGCCACCTTCCTCCAAGGGGAAACTATTTCCTCTCATTTAGTGTGGACAAAAAGGACCTCCCTAAGGGATATTGTTAGCTTCCCTTGAATCCTCTGTCTCCTAGGTGACACTACATGTAACAAGCTTGACCATTGGGAAATATAACAAGAGTTGGCAAGACCAATTTGGGGTTATCACATTTGCTTTAGTAACACAATATTAGGTCTTGGTAGCAACCTCTAAGGTTTTCACCCCTCGCGTGGGAAGGGTTGCACTCCTTTGTGAAAATTTTCCCACAGTAATAAAATTCATGGAAATATGTTTGATAGAGGAATAAATTCGATCAAACACTCACAATTTGATAATAATACACTCTTTCTGGAAGCATCAACCTCATTAATAGTTGAGTGGTTCAAAAATGTTTTAGACCAATTTCTAAATGCATTTGGTAGTAAAGTAATAATTGAAAATGCCAAATATATGGTTGGAACATAATATCTCTTCAACTACAAGTCATGTATAGGATTTTGTAATGTCCGAACTTTTGATTTTGGGGAAATGTACAATTTGAACAAAATTCGATGTAGGCCAATTGGGCTTCCCAACTCATGTATGAACCTCCAAAATTTGTAAGCAGAGTATGAATATTGATATAATACCTCATGGACTGTAATTACACATGGTTATTAGTCATTCAAACTGGTTATACAGTTCCACATTCGTTTGATAACTTTCAGTGAAATTACTTATGGGGAAATTGCACAACTAGCTCGATTTTGACATATGAAAGGTATAGTTAAAGGCTCATACCAGGATGTGAAATATAGAGACCATATACAGGAAAAAAAAAATTAATAATAATAATAATAATAATAAATAGCTTCCCCAATAGTATAAAACATCATATAAATCCCTTCATGCAAGTCTTGTATACAACTCATTCAATATGGGAGTCAAATACATGAAAAGTAGTGAATTAGTAGCATGGAATTGCAAGAGTTTCACATATGGATTTCCCGGATTTACACCCACAAAGCATAATGATATCAAATTACAGAGTAAAACATCATATATTGCTGTCATAACATCATCAAACTCAAATAACATCCTTCGTACAAATCTGATATAAAACTACTTCATGATTGAAGCCAAATCCATGAAAACTAGTTATTCAAGAGCATGGGAATGTGAGCCTTTCACACTGTAGTTTATTGAATTTCAAGATACATAGAATATGGTCATGAAATTATAGAGTTATAAATAATTTATTTCTTCCCCATAATCATCAAAATTATAGAAAATTCCTCACACAAATCTGATATACAACTCTTTCCAAAATGGAAGCCAAATACATGAAATCTAGTCATTCAAGAGCAAGGGAATGCAAACCTTTCATACATGGATTTCTGATTTTTATAGTTACAGAGAATATGAACAGAATATTACAGAACCATACATCATGTACCCAAGTTTTTTTACCAAGTATCCTCATAAAAGTGTAAGCACCACTCCAATAAGTGCGTCATCAACATGAGAGTGTGGGGGAATGGAGAAGAAGGAATGAGATAATAGGGATATAGATGATAATTTGAATGTATGGACATTAAAATTTCAAATAAAAAATATTCATTAAGCACCAATTATAGTTCTAAATTTCCTCTCCATCAACCAACTTGGAAAGCAATCCAACGCCCTCGAACTTGGTTCACAAGCAGGGAATGTGAACACTCACCATGCAATGGACAAGCAAAAGCTCTCCAAAATTCCAAAGTACAATTAAAAAATGATAAAAATATATTCCAATCCCTCATGACATGTTTTTATTAAATTCATTATGCCTCCTAGGGTCGAATTTCCCTCCATGCAATTCCTCCAACTCATCTTAGTGGTTTAGTAACTCTCATGACACTTGTCTTCCTATTCATGCTCCAATTCTTTCCCCAATTCAAATGTATTCCTATAACTCCAAAATTAGACCTATTAGTGGATATTTTTAGCCATGTCATGTAATATTTTTCATATGTCTGCAATCATGTCTGAATTTTTCATAGTTTTCATAGAATCTTTCATCATTTGTTGTCATTGAGTGCATGGAATCTCCTTCCAAGTGGCACACCTTGTCTTCTAGTCTCTTCCTCTTCCATGGGAGTTACTCTCCTTTACCTATTCAAATTCCTTGGCGCATTATATCATATTCGACACAAAATCACCCACAAACAACGTTACTTTACCCATGTGTTCAAATTTGGATGAAGATCATGCCAAGTGTGTGGGAAATCTAGTCATCCAAAGGCTCCACAAGCTTCCAAGTTCCTTCATGAACCCATTCCATATTATTTTATTACTATTTATCATTTATGTGACCCATTTAAATGTTAATATGGTAAAATAAAGTCCTTTTGGGTCCCATAGCCCCCTATTACAAAATTTATGTCTCTGTCTCAACCTAGGGAACTAGTAGGTTGGTGGAACATTATTTGCAAGTAGTCTTATTTGGAAATTATTTAATTTGATACATGATAGTTTTCCCCACTCAATATTTCTTTTCCTCAAGCAATTTCAAACATGGGATTTTGAATAACCTTATTTCCGTCCAAAACTTTTCTTCAAACCTTAGTTGCAATTTGAGTAGTGGCACTCATGTACTACAATTTTGTGTTTCCAAAGTAAATATATCTGGATATTTGAATATTGATATATCCTGTCACATCACCACTAACACAAAAAGGATTAATAAAATCTATCAAAACAAAATTTGAACAATTAGTCTTTACCTCCATCTTTTGGAAACCTTTTCTGAACTTTCATCCCTTTTTGCTTATGTATAATTCTTTGAAGGTTGTACTGAGTTTCCAAACTTGAATTTCCAATATTCCAAGAAAGTTTCAAAGATGAACCACCATTCTTTTTTTTGCTCTACTCTGATTACAATCACCTTCCCAAGTTGTGACTCAATATCCCCTACTGTGTGTTTCCCCCAAAATTGAAACCAGGCAATACCTAGATCCCATTACTTTTATTGCACCCTTCCAAACATCATGAGTACAAAATATATATAATTAAAGTAAATAAACACATCATACAATTGTACATCAATAAGGTACCTCATCAAAGTATCATGACAGTGCGTGTACATCCAAGTAAGTATATCATCATGTGGCCTATACATACAAGTATATCAAGTATTATATCAAATATGCTCCAATGACATAGGTGAGGATTCCATGTCCTATAATGTTTCCCCAAAATAATGTAATATGTAATAATAATCCATGTGTTTTTTCATCCAAGAAGTGAATGAAGAACCTCCACCAAAATCTGAACCAAATAAGGAGCAAACAAAACATGAAGACTTTAAGTGGCTCAAATAAGTCTCATCAATACACCCATGAATATGTAAATATCATCATAATGTAACAAAGGATGCTGCTGAAAATGTAAATAATATGGCACTCTAGTCATGTCATAATCAATAGGAGAGATAGGAGTCCCATACTCCTCATGTGGAACCATCAAAAATAAACCTTTCACCCATACTTCATTAGGATGAATGTTGCAAAATATGGAAGTGTATGATGTAGGAGAAAGAACCGACTCACACAAAGGATTAGAAAGTGAAAATCACTCATCATGTGAAGGCTCCATAAGGGTATAATTATGCATCTCCCTCAAAAGTGTGACACTTTCCTCATATGTTGGTTCCAAAAAAGTGGAATCATGTACTTATTCGAAAAGTGTGTAACCATTTTCAAGAGGAAACTCAAGTTCATATTCCACCACAACAAGTGATTGGATCTCATAAAGATATTATTAAAACACATCAAGAACTTACAATTTTACATGTTTCTCATGATCCCTCATGTCATGAGAATCCTCCAATAAATCTACCATATGAACATCTGAAACATAGGAGGAAGAACAAGTATATTGCAACATCAAAATAAGTTGCTCATTTTGATTTTTTAGATTATGAATATCCTCATTATTATTCAAGTATTCTTCATGTAACCATTCATTAAGCTCAACCAAATTGTTTCTATCAAAAATCAAAGACATGAAATTACCGCCGATTGTGCACATTTCTCTTTGAATCTTCTTCATGTCTTCAAGGAAGGATGGCTCTTGCAATGAAGAAAATTTCCAACAAGAATTTCACACCAATTATTTAGTGTCATTGAGTATTCTAAGGGCCTCATGGATATTCCCTTCACTCATCTTCAAATACCCTTTAATTAAGGATGGTTCATGAGATCGAACCTCTTCTTCTTCTTTTTTCTTGATTTGATCAACTTTTTGAAGCTCAAGTGGTGATGGGGAAGTTGATCTTGGTTCTTCATTAGCCGATACAAGGTATTCATGTTTATTCTCATGATAAATTTGTCTTGCAGCAATATTTTAATCCGATCTCTATGTCACCAACATAGAGTTGTGAGCACCCATCAATAGGTACTCCTTCGCAGTTCAAGCATCCATCAGTAGATGCCCTTTGGTCCATGTCCATAGTATAATGTGTCTTGGAATGATATTAAATAGTTTCAAGGTAATATTATTAATTTTAATGTGATTTTTCCTCTTCTTTTTCAAAGTCACTTGGGAGTGACTTTCAATCCTCTTGATGCAATACTTTTTTCTACTTCACCACCCACAGAACTTGGTGACTCCTTGGTCTCCTCCATACTTGTGGAATGTTGATTGTTCCTTAATGAGTTAAAATATACCTTATTGTGTAGAAATCCATACAACAAATCATCAAATTCTTCAAAAATAATTGTCTTATGTGCCTCTCCATGATGGAAACTACTACTACCCCTTGCTACCAACTTACCCCTAAGTTGGGTAGCTATAAATTCGAACCCTTGCATAAGTTGCTTGGTCGTATCATAAAAATATGTCGTAATAAGTTTATTAAATTCATATATATCATACATAACTTAAATATGTTCCAATACCATGCTTTCATACCACTGTAATTTCCCACGTTTGGATTTTGGGGAAATGTACAATTTGAACAAAATTCGAGCTTAACTAGTCATGACTCTAAAGGGTTCCAACTTTCACCAAATTGTCACGAATTCGAAAGGAAATGGTAAAATGATATGATGACTCTTAATACTTATTAAGTTAATATATGATCACTTTAATACTAAATTCATACTACTGCAACTCCGTGTGTGGATGATGACAAAAAGGCCAAGATTACTAGGAAATTGTGATGAAATCCCCCCTAGGGTGTAGGCCAACTAGGCTTCCCAAATCATGTACGAACCTCCAAAATTTGTAACACGATAATGGGGAATAATATAATACCTAAATTACTATCATTAAATATGGTTATTATTTATTAAAACTGGTTATATATTTCCATATTCATTTGATAACTTTCAGTGAAATTGCTTATGGGGAAATTGCATAACTAGCTCGATTTTGACATATGAAAGGTATAGTTAAAGGCTCAGATCAAGACGTGAAATATAGATACCATATAAAGCATAAAAAAAAATCCCCAAAATTATTAAACACCATATAAATCCCTTCATACAATTATTTTATACAACTTATTCAGTATGGGAGTCAAATACATGAAAACTAGTGAATTAGTAGCATGGAATTGCAAGAGTTTCACATATGGATTTCTTGGATTTCGAACCACAGATCATAGGGACATGAAATTACAGAGTAAAAAATCATATATCCCTATCGAAACATCATAAAAATCATATAACATACCTCTTACAAATATGATATAAAACTACTTCGAGATTGAAGACAAATCCATGAAAACTAGTTATTCAAGAGCATGGGAATGCAAGCATTTCACACTAGAGTTTCTTGAATTTTGAGATACATATAATATGGTAATGAAATTAAATAGTTATAAATCATTTAATTATTCCCCATAATCATAAATCTTATATAAAATTCCTCATACAAATCCGATATACAACGCTTTCCAAAATGGAAGCCAAATACATGAAAACTAGTCATTCAAGAGCATGGGAATGCAAGCCTTTCATACATAGATTTATGATATTTAAACTTACAGAGATTATGGAAATAAGAGTAAATACACATACATAATATACCCAGTATTTTTCACCAAATATCCTCATAAAAGTGCAAGCACCACTCCAACAAGTGCACCATCAACATGAGAGTGTGGGGGAATGGAGAAGAAGGAATGATATAATAGGGAGATAGATGAGGATTCGAATCTATGGAACTTAAAAATGAAACTAAAAATAATTAATTAATCTTCAATGAGAGGTCTCAATTTCCTATCCATCAACCAACTTGTAAAGGAATCCAACTCCCTCGAAATTGGTTCACAAGCAGGGAGAGTGAACACTCACCATGTAATGGACAAGAAAAAGCTCTCTGAAATTCCAAAGGAAAATTAAAAAATTATCAAAAGATATTCTCATTCCTCATGAAATCCTTTTTTTAAATTCATGAGGCATCCTAAGGTCAATTTCCCTCAATGGGATTCCTCCAACTCATCTTAGTGGTTTAGTAACTTTCATGACACTTGTCTTCCTCTTCATGCTCCAATTATTTCCCCAAGTCGAATGGCTGCCTCTAAATTCTAAATTAGACCTATTGGTGGATATTTTTATCCCTATCATGTCATATTTGTCATATTTCTGCAATCAGGTATGAATTTGTCATACTTTTCATATAATCTTTCATCATTTGTTGTCATAGAGTGCATGGAATCTCCTTCCAAGTGGCACACCTTGTATTCTAGTCTCTTCCTCTTCCATGGGAGTTACTATCCTTTACTTATTTGAATTCCTTGGCTCATGATATTATATTTGACACCACATCACCCTTCAATAGTATTACATTACCCATGTGTTCGAATTTGGATGAAGATCGTGCCAAGTGTGTGGGGAACCTAGTCATCCAAAGGCTCCACAAAATTCCAAGTGTCTTTATGAACCCATGCCACCTTATTTTATTACAATTTATCATTTATTTGACCCATTTAAATGTGAATATGGTAAAATAAATTCATTTTTGGTCCCATATCCCCTTATTACAAAATTTATGTCTTCATCTCAACCTAGGGAACTAGTAAGTTGGTGGAACATTATTTGCTAGTCTTATTTGGAAATTATTTAATTGGGGACATGACAGGTTCTCAAATTTCTTTGTTCAGAATAATGGACCTCATTCAAATACTCAGGTATGTCAAATTATGTAGGTAATCCCACCTTCATTGTTTGGCAAGGAATAATATATAAAAACAAAGATAAGTTGCATTAGTGGGGCCCATAATGGTTGAATCCAATGGGAATAATTATCCCCATCAAATCCATCTTGATAGCCCTCCCTATCTATCAATGATCAACCCTATCGGATACAATGGATAATATACAACAAATTGGCACAGAAATACACGTTTTTTTGTTGCTAAGGGGGAAGCTAATACAAAGAAAATAATAATAATTGGAATATATTCAAGCCCCCAAAAGATAATGGCGGTCTAGGAATAAAATATCTCTAATGGGCATATCATTAGGGGAAAAGGTATTATGGTGCTCAATATCTAGCAATTTTTGTTTAAGAAGTATTTCAAGGTCACCAAAAAAACATGCTTAGATTGATCATTGGAGGAGCAAAGAGAATATTAGATATGTAAATTATGTAATATAATGGTCCCTATAGTTCAAAAAAAGATCACAAATATTATAAGGAATAGTAAGTTGACAATGCTTTGAGATAGTGGTATAATGGGGAGTCCTCTCATTAGGTTAAACCAATAAATTTTAGCATTATGAGAGTAGATGGATCTATAGGGAATGAAATTGTTCTTTGACATATCAAAGTGGTTTCATATAGATTATAAATGGACAGGGTGGATCCCTATATCTCCTCCATTCCATATCACTCCTCTAGTTCCAATTCTCATGTCACTTCTTTGAGGTTATGCCTTGGCGGATAAATCTGTCTTAGATTGCAGATGATGGGACCTGAACGTCAATGAATATAGTGTCAAGGTTGGATACACTCATCATAAATGAAACGCATTCTTCCTACTCAATGTAGAATATGGAAATATGGGGTGGTATGTATTCCACAAAATCATTACTTATTGTTGGATCATAATCTGTAGGTTCCTACTGACTGTCGAAAAAAATTCATATTTGTTGGATTTAGGGGTCATCTTGTTAGATTTTTAAAAGTATTATGCCAAAAACAAAAGGATCACTAAAAAAATGACAAGCATAATAGCATAAAGAACACAAAAATATTTATCCTAGGAAACCCTTGTGGGGGAGAAAACCCAACAAAACTTCCTTAATATAGACTTCAACTAAGTATAGTGTAAGACCCCAAGAATATGACTAGTTGCTTCCTTTCTCTCAAAACGACTGCTCATTCTCTCTCTAGAGAACTTGCTTGAGTGTTAAGTGTGTCCAAATGAGGGAGGTGCCTCACCTATTTATACTCATCAAGTTAGTGGCCTAATGACCCAACAAGGCCGACTTTTATCTCCAACCAAGGTCAACTTGCCTAGGGAGACTCAAAACAACATTTATAAAATACTTTTGTGGGTGCTATTGACCCGACTTACAATGGAGGTTTTAAATCAATACTTTACATGACCAAGTACATCAATGACATTTCTGAAAGGAGGAGTAATAATAATACAATAAAAGTACAAATGAATATCTTTTGGAGTTACATTTCTTTAACACTCCCTCTTAACAAGGAATGTATTCTACAACATCAACAACAACAACTGTACAACGAAGTGGTGAATCTATATGTCATAGCAATTTTTGGAACAATGACAACATCATATGTCTGGGACATCAACATTATCATAGAGAATCATCAACATCAGTATGAACTATCATCATGGAGTATAGTCATGGACCATCATCATCATCATCTGCATGGAACATCATCATCACAGAACATCACCATCATATTGGATCATCGTCGTGGAACGTCATCATCATGGATTGTCATCATCAACATGAGCATCATCATCAGTATCTGAATACTGGAACATCATCAGTGTGTGAATACTGGAACATCATCATCATCTGGAACATCATTAGTGTGTGAATACTGGAACATCATCAGTAAGTGAATACTAGAACATCATCAATATGTGAATACTGGAACACCATCATCATCTAGATCATCAGTATGTGAATACTGGAACATTGTCAGTATGTGCATATTGGAACATCAAGAGCAACATCATGAGAATGTTTGAACGTCATCATCATCGTCAATGTGAGAATGTCGGAACATCAGCAATAGCAGCATGAGAATCTTGGAACATCATCATTATTAGCGTGAGAATGTTGTAACATTATCAGCAGCAACATGAGATTGTTGGAACATCATCATCATATTCTGAAGGAATACTAGGATGGTCTATTATATCCTATTTGTTAATCCCCAGACTTATGATCCTTCATGTGACTTATGTTCTTTTTCATTATGGACTTATGATATTTTATTTGATTGTGGACTTATGATCCTTTGCATGATTAATGTGATTAATGACTTATGATTATTGTTTGATAACGTGACTTTATACTTTGGCACTATTATTAATGTTAATGTTATTACTAGAATCTTTGTTATCTTTAAATTGTGTTACTATTAATTAAATAAACAATTGGATCGGAAAAGGAAACTAAAAGAGTATGTAGGACCATGGATTCCACAAAGTGATGGGGAATGGGGACATCTCTATCACCTTATAACTTGTTGTTGGCTTAAGTTTGTCCATCCTAATTCATATTTGCACCTTGGTGAGATTAATCATGTTGGTCACCCAAACCTTGTACAACGGACCCTATTTTCAATAATTATGGACTATGGAGTTAAGATTGCATATTTTTCACACCTTAGTGGGCTCCTCTTTCCTATTTCACCCTCCTTGGGAATATACTCCCTCACATTTATGAGGTTTTGGTCATTTATGAGCCATTATCCTAGTTTTTAGGGGTTGTAAGTTATTTTCTAGATTCCACTCTTAAATCATGCATTGGTGATCCTATTTTTGTGCTTCCATGATATTTATGACCTTATTGGATGCCCTCTCTCACCTATTTCTCCCTACTTGATGTTTTGTAACCCCCTTTATGCATTAGTATGCATGCATGTGTTCTTCATGACTCCACTCCTTAGTTTTTGGTAACTCCTCCTCATGGTTCTAATTCAGAAAAGGGAATATTTTCACTAAGACACCACTCCAATAATTCAAGTTAAGTCTCCATGATGAATATTAAACCTTGCCTCTCTCTAATTTGAGTTTATCCCTTTGGGTTAGAGTTTTCCTCCTTATTCTATAAATTCAGATGCCCTGTCCTTGTTGAAGTTAATCTTGAGCATTGGACCATGTGACTTATGTTATCTAACCGTGTTAGGAATGTTGATATTATGGAGAGTGTGTTGAGACTTAGAGTGAGTCTATTTGTTTCCCTTTTATTCCATTATATCACTCTACTAATCCAGGTTCTCACATAGGAAGCCATGAAATTGGAATGGTGAGCTAGGTCACGTCCCATAGGCAATGGAGACAGATAGAAAAGTAGTAGTGGGAAGCACTGTGGCTCTCGAAAGAGGTAGTTTAAAGAGTAGCAAGACTAAGTGAGCCTATACCTATGGATCCATGGTATTATATCAGGGGTGACCTGTTCAATTAAGGAAGGCTTGACGATGTCTATGACTAGGAGGAAAGTTGTCATGTTGCATCTAGTTACCCATATTTTGAGATAAGTATTTCTCTTATGTTATGTTTTCATTACATTATTTTATTTTGTATATGTGAAATGGAAATTAATTGGTTGTTTGAGCATTCATGTGTTGAATGTCAAGATCTACATGCATGACGGATGAATCTCATTTAATATGGGATTGAGTTTCTATTCTCGTTACCTTGTTTCTATTCTTCTTCATCTTAATTAGAAATTGTAATTTTGGCTCTACTATATTGAGAGGGGTGCAACCATATGATCTGGTTCACCCATATCTGCTCAATTTTGTGTTGTGAGACCTATTCCATTGTGTCTGCAGTAGTGTTTTCAATGAATAACACCTTTCATTTCATTGAAAAAGGCTTTCTGGATGACCAAGATATGTTTCTTTTGGTCCGAAAGTTTTTCGGTGCCAAGATGAGCGCACCTATCATTTGATTGTAAGTGTTTTGTTTACATATTTGTTATTAGTCGTATATCTGAGGATGAGTGATTTATTCTAGATGTAAAATTAATCGATGGCTGGAGAGTAGAATCCATACGATCTAATTTTTATTAGTGAGAGATGAATGTAGGGGACAGTCATCGAGAGTTGATTTTGAGGGCTGTAGTTGCAGTCGATGTTCTTTTTTTTCTATTGTTTCGGTGTGGCTATAGATTGCATCCTATTGATGTTCCATGATATGTGGTTTTCTTACTTTTTATCCTCACTAACAACACACACATAACAGCACCGAATAAAAATAGATTAATTTTCAAATAATCAATAACATCAATACTTGATTATTTATAAACTATGTTATCAAACAAACCAAAAGTACATAAATTAGTTATTCATGCCGAATATGATGTTTATCATGTATTATTCATGTTCTTGTTTCAATTACGACCCTTATCTTTCACTTTGTAAATTATTAATTGAGTGTCACAATTAATTATTTAATTAAGTGGCGTAATTAAATAATTACGTGTCGCAACTTGAGTTATAATTCAATCTCTAGAGTTAAAAGTTTTAATTATTTGAGTGAATGGTTAGTCAATTTAATAGTAATTTATCTATATCCGTTGTGATTAAAATTTAGTTAGTCTTAATTTTAGAACCTTTGACCTTATCTCAACGATTGGGGACATTACAAGTGGTATCAGAGTTGAAGGTTTCAACACTACGATAGTTGGTACTTCTGCGAAGTTTCAAGTCACTTTGTAAACACGCGTTTGCATTAGATAACTTTGATACATGCACCTTAATATAGTTTCACATGTGAGTTAGTTAATTAAACTATCATCTTGGTATGGATATGGACTTTATGTTCATCCAGTAAGGAGAAATCTTGGAAGGATCTCTATCCCCCTTGTCCAATTAGGTAGATTGTAACTTAGAGAAGTTGGCTAGTTACTTTATAAAACAGAAGAAAAGTAGTTTTAATGATAACAAACATATACCAATGTATAATTTACTGACATAATGTTGATAATGAACACATTTTAGTTCATAGTGATTGATTGAGCAAGCGGTGTTTCCACTATGATATTTTAAATTAAACCTGTGAAGACTAAAACAAGTACAAGTTCAGAAGCAGGAAGTCAGAGATTGGAGATGGATTTTGAGGAAGGACAGAGACCATATAGTCCTAAAGAGGATTTTGTTGAGGGAAGAAGGTCAATTAGACATAATAGGAGCAATGAACCGTTAATATTGTAGGATTAAATGAGGAAGTGTAGAGAGGATAATGAAAGGATAATTCATATCCAAGAGCATATTATGAATGATCTAAAATATATGAATACCATCAAAAGATTAGTTGAAAAGAGTCATAAAAGAGGTTATGTGAGGTTGAGATCATCTTCAAGGAGACCTTATCACTCAGAGAGAAACAAAGGGGTATCCATCAAGTAGTATAGAGAGTAGTCCTGAAATATCTCCAATGAGATACAAGAAGAGGAGGTTTACTCGGGATGAACTAGTGGGAGATTTGAGAAGAATCAAGTCCCCAACTTTTGATGGAGAAGTAAAGCAAGGAGAAGATGTCAAATCATGGTTGTTAGGACTTAGGAAATTCTTCTAGTTGCATTACTATACACCTAATATGGAGGCAAGAGGAGCCATATACCATATGCAATGTAAAGCATCTATCTGGTGGGATCAACTGGTTAAGTTGAAAGACATCAATGAAGACAAAATATATTGTATGAAGTTTAAGAAATACTTTGAGAAATAATACCTCTCTGAGCACTACTATGACAGGAAGATGGAGGAATTCTTTGAGCTTAACTTGGGAAGCATGACTATGGAGGCCTATGAGAAAACAATTATGTAACTTTAGAACTATGTGGACTTCATTAAAGATGAGAAGGTAAAGATTCAAAGGTTCATAAGTGGCCTTCTTGAATCTTATAAAGATTAAATCCAATATGATAGACCAAAGAACCTTAAGGATTCCATCTAGAAGGCAAAACACTTATATGAACAAAATAAGAGCAAGGCCCCATATCAGAAGAATTGGAAGGATATGAAGAAGAACAAGCAGGAGCAGAGAAAGAAAGGTTTCCAACCTTTAAAGTTTAGAAACAATCATTCTTACCAACGAGGACAGTCAAGGTAAGAGCCTTTAGGGAAAATACCACCTGTGGAATGTTGGATATGCAAGGAAAATCACTTTTTGAATCAGTTCCCGCATAACAAAAATAACTTTCACAACATTCAAGAGGCTTCAAATGTTGAAGATGTAGGTGGAAGTGTTAAAAGGATTTATGCAGCCCTAGATAGGATGCAAGATGACCACCAATCCCGAATGATTGAGGTAGCATGTAATATTGCTAATAAAACCATAACTATTTTGATTGATTTGGGAGCTAGCAACATCTACATTGCACCTAATCTAGTTGAGAACTGTCATTTGAAGAAAAGTAAACTTGAAACAACAAGTCTAGTACAATTAGCTACATGATCCCAAGAGGAAAATCATTGAATTTGTAAAAGTGTGTCCTTTAGAAATGAATGGGATGAAAACCTTTGTAGACTTAAACATCATAACCTTGGGGTCATATGATGTATTGATTGGCATGGATTGGTTGGATGCACACCATGTAATTCTGGATTTCCATAATAAAACGTATACTTGTTTGGATGAAGAAGGGAACTGAGTGACAATAAAAGGTATACCTAGACCCATATCCCTAAGGAAGATCACAGCTCTTCAATTGAATAAATTTCTTAGAAAGGATTCTAGTTATATGCAATTCATGTGGAAGAATCAAAATAAGGAAAAGAGCTAGATCTACAGGATTATCCAATAATACAAAATTGTGCATATATATTTCAAGAACCACCAAGAATACCTCCTAAAAGGGACATTGATTTTTCTATCGACTTAGTGCTAGCAACGGTTCCTTCATATAAAGCACCTAGAATGAGTACTCTACATTTAAATAAATTACAAATTCAATTAGACAATATACTAAAGAAGGTTACTTAAGGCCCAGTGTTTCACCTTGGGGAGCTCATGTGTTATTTGTGAAGAAGAAAGGTGGAACTCTAATACTTTGCATAGATTATAGACAGTTGAACAAAGAAATGGTTAAAAACAAGTACCCCTTACTAAGAATCGATGACTTGTTTGATCAATTGAGAGAAGACAAGGTGTTTCCAAAAATATATTTGAGGTTGGGATACATCCAAATTAGAATTAAGAATGAGGATATCAGTAAGACGACATTCAGAACAAGGTATGGACACTATGAGTTCATAGTAGTACCTTTTAGTTTAACAAATTCACCTGCAATATTCATGTGTTTAATGAATGGAGTCTTCAGAAAGTACTTGGATAATTTTGTCATTGTATTCTTGGATGAAACCCTTATCTATTCCAAGACAAAAGAAGAGCATTAAAAACATCTAATACTAGTAATGCAAGAGCTTAGAGAACATCAGTTATGTGCCAAATTAAGCAAGTGTTCTTTTTATCAAGGAAGAATCCACTACCTAGGGCATATCACATATGAAGAAGGTTTTACAGTAGATCCTGAGAAGATAAGATCCATTATGGAATGGTCAACACCTAAGAATGTGTCAAAAGCCAGATCCTTCACAAGGTTAGTTGGATACTACCAAAGGTTCATCGAAAGATTCTCGAAGTTGGCTCATCCTATCACATACTTGCAAAAGAAAGGTGTAAAGTTCGAATGGACTTCTAAGTGTGCAGATAGTTTTCAAAGACTTGAGGAAATGCTTACCACTGCACCAGTGCTAAAAATTGCATACCTTGAAGGAAAATTTGTTTATGCACGAATGCATGAAAACAAGGAATTGGTGGAGTATTAATGCAGGATGGACATGTGATCAGTTATGAATCTAGAAAGTTGAAGGAACATGAGTAGAACTATGTCACCCATGACTTAGAGCTTGCAACTATCATCCATGATTTGAAGATGTGGAGACATTATCTTATGGGTAAAAAAATTTAGTTCAGAATTGACCATGATGGATTAAAATATTTGTTTGAGCAACCTAATTTGAATGCAAGACAAAGGAGGTGCATGGATTTATTATGTGAATATGACTTTGACATCAATCATATCAAGTGTAAGGAAAATAAAGTAGCTAATGCACTTAGTAGGAAGATACATGTGATGCATGTAGCAATTATTAGCACTAGCACGTCAGGTTTAAAGGATAAGATCATTGAAGCCAGTGTTATAGATGAACTTTAGCAGCAGGTGAAATAAGGATTGGAACAACAAAAAATTCCACAAAAAATTTGATAAGTATAAGGTTAAAGAAAATGAGATACGCATGCATAGAGATAGAGTTTGTGTGCCTAATGTTGGATATATAAGGAAGATGGTTCTAAAGGAAATGCATGATGTTCCTTACGTCAGACATTCAAGTTATTAGAAAATAGTAGCAACAGTAAGGAAACAATAATATTGGCCAGGGATGAAGAATGATAAGGTAGAATATATAGCTAGGTGCATGGAATGTCAAAAAGTTAAAGTTGAGCATCGATATCCAGCAGCATTGTTGCATCCCTTGCCAATACTAGAAGGAAATGGAATGTAGTGATGATGGATTTCATCACCAAGTTACCTAAGATGATATTGAAAATTTATGTTATCATGGTTGTGGTAGATAAGTTGACTAAGAAATCACACTTCATTCAATAAACACATCTCACAAAGAAGCTAACATTGCATATATTTACATGAAAGGCGTAGCAAGATTTCATGGTATTCTGAAGGTTATAGTATTAGACAGATATTCAAAATTTACTTCTAACTTTTGGAAAGGATTGTTTGAGGGATTTGGTACAAGTCTAAACATGAGCACATCATACCACTTTCAAATAAATGGACAAATAGAAAGAGTTAACCAAGTAATTGAAGATATGTTAATAATGTATGTGAGGGATCATCCATCTAAGTGGGAAGATTATTTACACTAGGTGTAATTTTCTTATAATAATGGATATCATTCCTCTTTAAAGATGAGTCCTTTGGAGGCCATGTATGGAAGGAAGTGCAACACTCCCATCAATTGGGATAATCCAACAAACTGAGTCATTGTTGGACTAGAATTATTAAAGGAAAAGGAGGATCGGATGGTTAAGATAAAGCAGAATCTAAAGGCAGCTCAAGATAGGCAGAAGATCTATGCAGAAAGGAATAGGATTGCTAGATAGTTTCAAGTTGGAGACCATGTGTTTTTTAAATTTAGACCCAAGAAGAGTTCCTTAAACTTGGGAAATTGCTCCAAGCTAGCTGCCAAACAATGTGGACCTTTTGAGGTCTTAGATAAGATAGGACCTGTTGCTTATGATTTGGCCCTATCTAATTGCATTAGAGTACATAATGTGTTTTGTGTGTCTTTGTTGAAAATGTATATACCTTATACTAACGATGTAATTGATTGGAATGTGATCTAGGTAATTAGAGTGCTTTTATTATATATATATATATATATATATATGAACATGGTACAAATCATGTGATTGAATGGATTATGATCTAGGTGGAACCGAAAGGGGATTTTACGGTACAACGTATTTCCATTTTGGGTAGCAAGGTCAAGTTGCTTCAGAATTGAGAAATCAGGCAAGTAAAGGTCCAATGGACCCATTACAGCCTTGACGATGTGACTTGGGAGATGGAGGATTCCATTAGGGAGGCATACCCTCATCTATTTTGAAATTTACAGCATGTATGAATATGCATCGACGATGATGCATTGTTTAAGGGGGAGGGGGATGTAATATCCTAGTTTCTAAGCCTCGGACTTATGATCCTTCATGTGACTTATGTTATTTTTCATTATGGACTTATGATATTTTATATGATCGTGGACTTATGATCCTTTGCATGATTAATGTGATTAAGGACTTGTGATTATTGTTTGATAACATGACTTTGGACTTGGGAACAATTATTAATGTTAATGTTATAACTAGCATCTTTGTTATCTTTGAATGTTGTTACTATTGATTAAATAAACAATTGGCTCAACAAAGGCAACTAAAAGAGTATGGGGAACCATGGATCCCACAAAGTGATGGGGAATGGGGACATCCCTAGCACCTTATAAATTCTTGTTGGCTTAATTTTTCCCATCCCAATTCATGTTTGTACCTTGGTGAGATTAATAATGTTGGTCACCCAAACCTTGTACAACTACCCTATTCTCAATAATTATGGACTATGGAGTTAATATTGCATATTTTGCACACCTTAGTGGGCCCCTCTTATCTAGGGTTCCCTCCTTGGGAATATATTCCCTCACATTTATGTGTTTTGGTCATTTATGAGCCCTTTTCCTTGTTTTTAGGGGTTGTAAGCTATTTTATAGCTTCCACTCTTACACCATTCATTAATGATCCTATTGTTGGAATATTGGAAAATACTGAGATGGGGGATGAGTCAGTATTGATAACTTTATCAATTTAAAACCACCTTTAACTTATTCATTAAAACATAGAATGAACAAGATAAATAGAACACAACATTTATCGTGGACTCCCAATTGGGAAAACCACAAACACTTTTTAATAACTACAAAATTATATTTACAATTATTTTTGCAAGCTACAACTTATTGGAGACACCAATCCCCAATTTTTTCAGCTATAACTGAAGGATGCTACAACACCCTGGTTTCTACCTGCTCCAACAGACAAGGATGCTACAACACCATGTTTTCTATCCACCATTGGAAGGAGGCTACATCCCCCTTGCAGGCTTGCATCCTGCCCTAGAACCACCCTACCTCCATAATTGGATCTTTTTCTTCCATTCTGTTACTGATTATTCTTCACTTCATTGGTCTCAGTCTTCTCTTGTTGTTACATTCACCTCGATTGTTGAAACATATTTCTTCCACTTCGAACTCTGGTTTAAATACTTATTTCATCATGTATTTGAACCATTGTGTATTTCCCTCATTGTGTGCCTTCATTAAAACCTTTTCACCAATGCATCTCTTCATTATGGAAATGTTCATTTTCATGAACTGGTGCAAAAGAGCCTGAAACCCTGCTTTGGCAGACCTATAACTTTGTCTTCAAGCACCTTTGAGGAGAAATAAGACCATGGTAAAATGCTCACATAAACAAGCTACATCTTGATGGTCTAATATTATTTTTATCAGTTTCCTACAAAATATGGCGAGCATTTTACTAGGGAAACTTAGACATATTTTTCAATACTTAGTCAATTTTCAACAAATTTCCCAAAACAGTCTGAAACCTCATTTTGGAAGACCTGTAACTTTTTCTTCAAGAAAATTTAGGGGAATTTATACCACAATCAGATGAACACATCAACAATATAAAACCTGATGGTATAATATAACTTTTATCAATATCCTACAAAATATGGCAGGCATTTTACTAAGGCCAGTTAGGCAGATTTGCCAGAACTGAAACAGTGCAAATCATGCCAAAAAGAACTTTTGGCATACTAGTAGCTTCACCTTCAGAGACTATATTGAAAAAACAATCATGTGTTTAGATGCATAAGACAACAATATATATGTCTATATCCTCATAATCATGTAATTCAACAAATATAGAAGGTGGCATGTATTTTATAGAGGGCCCTTAGGCAGATTAAGAAGAAGTTATACTTAGTCAAAGTTTCAGCAAGAGTTTCAGCAAATTTCCTTACTTTTATATAATGGTGTCAAATTGTAACAATGACTTCATGAGAGGAATATAACACCATCATATGACTTTGCAACCTCATCACGCGTGCCACAAGCCATGTCATCACTTCCTTTGTTATTCAATTGTCATTAATGAACTCTTATTTTCCTATACTTAGTCAATTTTCAAAGTTTCGGCAAGAGTTTCAGCAAGTTGCCATACTTTTACATAATGGTATCAAATTGTAAAAATGACTTCATGAGAGAACTAGAACATCATCATATGAATTTGCAGCATCATCACGCATGTCACATCATCATACATGTCATGTTGTTTCCTTTGCCATTAATGAACTCCTTTGACATCAATGGAAACCATACTCAACACCTATTTTTTTGCTTATGTGATATTTATAACCCTATTGGATGCCCCCTCTCACCTATTTAACCCTCATTGATGTTTTGTAACCCCCATGTGTGCCTCCATGTGCTCTTCATGGCTCCACTCCTTAGTTTTTGGTAACTCTTCCTCATGGTGCTAATTCGGGAAAGGGAATATTTTCACTAAGCCACCATTCCACTAACTTAAGTTAAGTATCGATGATGAAGCTTAAACATTACCTCTCTCTAATTTGAGATGATCCCTTTGGGTTATATTTGCCCTCCTTATGCTATAAATTCATATGCCCTCTCCTTATTGAAGTTAATATTCAGCTTAGGACCATGTGACTTATGTTATCTAACCGTGTTGGGAATTTTGATATTGTTGAGAGAGTGTTGAGACTTGGAGTGAGTCTATTTGTTTCTCTTTGCTTCCATTATATCACTCTACTAGTCCAGGTTCCCACACAGGTAGCTAGGAAATGGGAATGGCGAGCTAGGTCACATCCCATAGGAAGTGGAGACATGGAAGAGGTAGTTTCGAGAGTAGTGAGAATAAGTGAACCTATACCTATGGATCCATGGTCTCAACTTGGTGTGACCTATTCAAGCGACGAAGGCTTGATGGTGTCTATGGTTGGGAGGAAAGTTGTCCTGTTCCAACCAGTTGCCCATATTTTGAGACAAGTGTTTCTCTTATGTTATGTTTTCATTAAATTATTTTATTTGGTATATGTGCAATGGTGGTTGATTGGTTTGTTGAATGTTCATGTATTGAACCTCACGATATTGATGTAGGAAGGATGAATCTCATATAATATGGAATTGAGTTTATATTCGCATTGCCTTCTTTCTATTATTCTTCTTCTTAACCAGAAATTGTAATTTTGGCTCTATTGAATTGAGAGGGGTGCAACCACATGATCTGGTTCTCCCATGTTTGCTCATTTATGTGTTGTGATACATGTTCCATTGCATCTGGAGTAGTGTTCCAGTGAACAAAACCTTTCATTTCATTGAAAAATCTTTTCAGATGACCAAGATCTGTTTTTTTGGTCCGACAGTTTTCCAGTGCCAAGATGAGAGCACCTGTCATTTGATTGTAAATGCTTTGCTTACATATTTGTTCTTAGTTTCATATATGAGGATGAATGATGTATTCTATATGTAAAATTAATCAATGGCTAAAGGGTGGCATCCATATGATATGATTTTTATTAGTGAGAGATGATTGTAGGGGACGGTCATCAGGAGTTGATTTTGAGGGTTGTAGTTGCATTCGATGTTCTTTGTTTGCTATGGTTTCTGTGTGGATGTATATTGCAGCCTATGTATGTTCCATGATATGTGGTTTTCCTTAATTTTTATCCTCACTAACAGCACAACATAATAGCATCGAAAATATAGATTAATTTGCAAATAATCAATGACATCAATAATTGATTATTTATAAACTATGCAATCAAACAAACCAAAAGTACATACATTAGTTATTCACACCTAATATGATCTTTATCATGTATTATTCATGTTCTTGTTTCATTTATGACCCTTAGCTCACACTTTGGAAATTATTAATTGAGTGTCGCAACTTTAGTTATAATTCAATCTCTAGAGTTAAAAGTTTTAATTATTTGGGTGAATGGTGAGTCAGCTTAATAGTAATTTATCTATATCTGTTGTGCTTAAACTTAAGCTAGTCTTAATTTTTGCACCTTTGGACTTATCTCAAGTATCGAGGACATTAAATGGTCACTCTAGTAGATTGAATGGGCCTTGTCTGACTTACTAATCCTTTCGAACCAACCAAGCCTAGTCAGACATACCAATCTACCCAGGGATCAAACAGGAATTTTTTGAATTACTAATCCTTCCGTACCAACCAAGCCTAGTCAGACATACCAATTCCCCTAGGATCAACCAGGCCTTTTCAGCACTAACATACCAATCCCTTTGGGATCAACTAGTCCTTATTAGGCTGACATACCAATCATAGATCGATATTCCACACCACTTCTACAGGAAACCTCATCATCATCATCACTTGCTCTTATGAGGGAGGTCCTTTCATACTACACCAAGCTTATCTCAAAAGAATTCAAACTTTATATGAGACAAAGACTTTCTCAATGCATTAGCAACGTGTTCCTATGTAGGAAAATACTAGAGCTATACAACTCCTCTCTGCACCATATCTCGGATGTAGTGGTACTTGATTTCTATATGCTTTGATTTGTCATGGAACACCAAGTTTTCTGACAGCTTGATGCAACTCTGGTTATCACAATATATAACAGCCACATCCATATTGGTATCGAACAATCCTGTCAACAAATTGTGAATCCACACTGCTTTGCTACAGGATGAACATGTTGCAATATATTCAACTTCTATCGTAATAAAAGAAACATTGTTATGCTTTATGCTAAGCCATGAGATCGCACTTGATCCCAAACTGAAAGAACATCCTGAAGTGCTCTTTCTATTTTCAACACTGCCTCCCTAATATGAATCTATATAACCTTGTAATCTAATCTCACTATCAGCTGCATATCTGAGGCCATGATCCAATGTCACCTTTAGGGACCTCATCACATGTTTTCCTAAAACTAAGTGAACATGTCGAGGATCCACCATATACTAACTCAAGGTTTTCACAGCAAAACATATAGTTGGGCTTGTATTTGTCTAATACATCAGTGAGCCAATAATATGTTTTTTATAGTTTAACATCTATTGTTTTTTAAGAATCATCATTCAAGAGCGTCAAGTTTGTCACCATCAGAGTATTCATTGCTTTGCAATCCATCGTCCCAAATATCTTTAGGATCTCAACTACATATTTTCCTTGATTTAGAAACATCTCAATTGGGAACTGCCATACTTCAATACCTAGAAAATAATGCATCATACCAAGGTCTTTCATCTCGAATTTTGTCACAAGCTTATTCTTACATCCATTGATGAGCTTCTCTTCTCCTATAAAAGTATATCATCCACATATAGAAATAATATCATAATACCATCATCTACAGCCTTGTAGTAAAGGTTGGCATTTACTTTTTTTTGTAAATCCCAAATTCATCAAGAAGTCGTCAATCCTTCCATACCACGATCTTGGTGCTTGCTTTAACCCATCCTATGCTTTCTTCAATATGCACACATGAACCTTTCTATCAAGCGTTTCAAAACCTTGTTGTTGTTCAATGTACATGTCCTCTTCTATCACACCATTCAGGAAGTTTGTCTTTATGTCCATCTGTTGTAGCTTCCATTTCATCTTGGCTTCCAAGGAAATGATAGTTATGATTGAAGTGTATCTTGCTACTGGTGTGAAATTATCTTCATAATCAATTCCTTCCTTCTGAAAGAATCCTAGGGCTACAAATATTTCCTTGTATTTTTCAATATTTCCATCTGGTGAATTCTTTTTCTTGAAGATCCAATTCGGGGAAACTATCAATTTATCTTTCGGTATTGGCACCACATTCCAAACATCATTCTTTATGATAGACTGGTATTCTTTGATCATGGCATACATCCATTCCTTCTTCTTTGTTGCTTCTTCAAAATAGGTAGGTTCTTCATCAACAAGGTTGCACATCAAGGACACATAGTTGGAATATGGCCTTGGTCTCTTTCTTCCTTCTGGAGCACCATACTTTTTCGCGTCTTGAATTATTTCATGAGTACAAGATGGTATTTTTTTGTGAGATCATCTCATGAAGTGACTCCATAGGTATTTGGGGCTCTGCCATGTCATGTTCTTCTGGGGTATCCTCTTCCTCAACATCTTGAACGGGTAATATGTTGATATCTGTAACTCTAGGAGCTTCATGATCCTAATTTGCATGGTTTTTTCTGGACTTGTTGAAATTTGCATCCTCATCAAATGTAACATCTCCATTGATCTCGATCTAGAGGTAACCTAGGATGTATATTGGTAAGATTTTAATTGATCACTCTAACCAACAATCATCCCCTTTTTTCCTGAAGAATCTAAATTTGATCTTTTCTTCTTGGGAACATGTATGTACAGAGGACAACCAAATATCTTCAAGTGGATGACTTTAGTCCTCTCACCAGTCAATAATTTTTCTAGATTCTTGTTCCCAATAGCACTGTGGAAGATTTTGTTTTGTACATAAACTACAGTCTTAGTTGCTTCAGCCCATAAGCACATAGGTAGATCCTGATCATGGATCATGGCATTTACTACTTCCATGATGGATCTATTCTTTCTTTTTGATACTCCATTATGTTGAGGACTATATGGTGTGGTGATATCCCTCTTAATTCCAACTTATTTACAAAAATATTTGAATTCATTTGAAGTGAGTTATCCTCCATTGTTTTGATATCAAGGTCTTAATCTTCTTTTCAGAAATATTTTCTACAAGGGCCTTGAATTACTTGAACTTTTCAAATACCACATCTTTACTCTTCAAGAATTAAATCCAAGTCTTGTGGGAAAAGTCATCAATAAAATAAACATAGTAAACATGCCTGCTTAGAGAAGTAGCTGACATCGAACCACAAGCATCTGAGTGAACTATGTCCAATGTCCCTTTCACTGTACTATTGTTGTCACTTGGAAATGAGTTCTTGGTATTCTTTTCTTGTGCACATCCCTTACAAACTCCTTCGCAATCAATATGGATCTCTAGTAAACCTGTTACTACCTTGCTCACAATTGGCAATGCTTTGTATTTCACATGAGCAAGTATTCTATGCCATAGCTCACATGGGATAATAGTACAAGATTTCAAGGTTGAATCTAAGTTTCCCTTTAATTTGTAGAATCCTCCTTCTTTAATTCCAATCACAATTGCATCATTTATTTTCTTTCCTTTTGGCCACATGAGAACTTCTCCATCTACAAAAGCAACTTTGAAACCTTTCTTATCTAAGGCTAAGATAGAAAGGAGATTCTTTTTCAAACCTCGGACATATAATACTTCCTTCATCTTCATGGACTTTCTGAAATTCAGCTTACAAGAGGCTTCTCCCATTCCTTTGATTGAATATTGATAATCATCTCCAAGATTCACTTCGTATGGTGAGTATTTCTTAATAAGAAATGAGAGGGAGTATTTGTAACCTATCATATGTTTGGAGGAACCACTGTCTATTAGCCAAGCGTCACTTCCATGTGAGACCGAACCCATGAGAGATGAAATTAAGACATATTTTTCATTGGATTCTTCATCTTCATTGTTCTTCTCTTCAACTAAGTCATCATCTTTGATTGCATGGACATGAAACTTCGTGTTTCTCTTCTTGAATTGTTATTCTTTAAGGGGGGGACTTCTTGCAATGTGTCCCATCTTGTGACAGGTGAAACATTCAAAGGATAATAATTCCCTTTTGGTCCTTGTGTTCCTTTGAAATCCTTGATCTCTTATGGGAGATTGATCACGAACCTTTCTCTTGTTCTTTCCTTCCTTTGTATGGGACCCCAAAGCTTAATATTCATTGTCATTTAAATTTTATTTGTCTTATATCCTTCCTTCTTCTCGAACACATTCTTCCCATAGTATACTGAACTTGGTAACCTTTCTTCGGTTGATGTATTTGTAACTTTGGAATGTATTCATTTATATTTATTATGTATTGTACCCCCGATATTTATTCTGGGATGTGTCTGTAATATACTTGAGTCATGTCATGACCCAATGTTCCTATCGGGAGGTTCTATAATGTAAACAAGTCATGTCAATTCATTGTGGGTAACCCTCCTATTGTTCAAGGGTTAAAGTCCTCGTAGTTCTAGGACACTAGGGTTATTAGACTCTCCTAGAGAAGTCGGCCCTAGTAGGTTATTGTCAAGTCAGGAATTAGTATAAATAGAGAGTGAGCCTCTCTATTTATTGCACACTCACTCACACTCAGTTGTAGCACATAGCTGAGAGAGAAGAAGTTGCTGGGGCTAGAAAGAAAGAGGCTACTACTGTCGAGAGATCATCTTACTGTTTTGGGGTTTTACTTTTGGTGTTGATTCTATCTCTGAGGAAGTTGTAGGGTTTTCTCCATTTATGGTTTCCTTGAGTATAAACATTGTGTTCATTGTCTCTTGTGTTTGATTGATGTGCTTGTTATTCTCTCAGTTAAAGATCCTAATATAATGCTAGCTTAAATGATAAAAATCTAACATGGTATCAGAGCTAACCTGAGAAGAAGACACTGTGAAACTGTGAAAACTAGGGCTTCCTACTTTGTGGATATCTCTCCACATATTTTCAGCAAAAGAAGGTTGGATTAACTCTCCTCCCTAGGGCGCATCTTTCTGTCGAAGCAAAATCCAATTCTAAGATTTTTCAGTTTTGGACCCGACACTACTGCCGAAAATTAGGGCTTTCCACAGAAGTGGAATTTCTCAGTGAACCTAGGCCTGGATTGATCTCCTCCTCAAAATCAAAGTTTAGATATCAATATCAAAGCATTTGGTTGGACAGAACTTCAGAAAATCCAAACCCTAATCTGCTCCTGAACCAGCACTGCAGAAATTCAGCTCCAAATCCAGATATGACATCTTGACCTGGTAAGATCTAAATCTTTTGTATTTCCATTTGAGGTTCTCAGTTAAGATGTCTCATCATACCAAGCTTGATGAAAAGCTTGAGGGATCTAATAACTTCTGATCTTGGAAGTATAGGATCTCCCTGGTCCTGGAAGAAAATGAGTTGGACTCCTATATCAATGAGGAGGTTCCAATTCCAGATGGAGATGAGGCTAAGGCCTTACATAAGAAGAAGTTGGCTATGGATAAGAGGATGATTGTTGATTCAATTAAGGATCACCTCATACCATAGGTGTCCTCCCTAAAGACACCTAAAGGTATGTTTGATGCCCTAACCAAACTGTTTGAAGGGAAGAACATAAACTGGAAGATGACTATGAGAAACCAAAGAATGTAAAGATCCAGAATGCAGAGACCATCTAGTCTTACTTTACAAGGGTATCTCAGATCAAGGAACAGCTGGAAGCAGCAGATGAAGAAGTGGAGAATGCATATATTGTGATGACCACCTTGAATGGTCTTCCTAGGATGTGGGACTCTTTCATTCAAGGAATTTGTGCCAAAAAGAAGTTAGTCAAGTTCAGCAGACTATGGGAAGAATTCTCTCAAGAAGAAGCTCAGATAGCAGCTAGAGAAGAAAATATGGGAAGTGAAGATCAAGCTCTCATAGGTCATACCAGGAAAACCAGAAGGGACCATCATCACTCCAAAGGTAATATTTCACACTCTAAAAGAGATTGGTCTATCATTAGATGTTACACATGTGATGAGAAAGGTCACATATCCAAACACTGCCCTAACAAAGGGAACTCAAAGAAGAAGAAGGGAAACAAGAGAAGACAGCATGCTCATGCTGCAGAACATGATGAACCTTCCACAAAGAGAATCAGACAAGAAATTGATGATTCTTCAAGTGATGAATAATATGTGATGATCTCCGCTCTCACAAGAACTATCTCACATGGAAGCAATGATTGGCTCATAGACAGTGGTGCTTCCAAGCATATGACGTGATTCAAAGAATCATTTATGAAACTATCTGAACATGAGCCACCTCACAAGGTGAAACTTGGGGATGACTACTAGTATCCAATAAAAGGTAGTGGTGAATCCTCCTATAAGCTAGACTCTGGAAATTCTATGAAGATGAAAAATGTGTTGTTGTACCAGGACTAAAGAAGAACCTCCTCTCCATATCTGCATTAGATGCAAAAGGAATGAGGGTTGATTTTGTATATGGCCAAGTTATTATGTGGCCAAAGGGAAAGACTTTTGATGATGCAATAGTGATTGGGGAACAAGAAGAAGTTCTATACAAATTGAAGGGCCAACCAGAACAAGCTTTGGTTCATGACTCAGTAGAACCAAATGAACTTTGGCATAGAAGGCTTGCACATGTGCATTACAGAGCACTACCACTTGCAAGCAAAGTTGTTGAAGGTCTTCCAGAAATGCAGACAAAACATGATGGTGTTTGCAAAGGATGTGCAAAAGGAAAGAACACAAAGAAGACATTTCCAAGTAGCGAGAGCAAGGCAAAAGGAATCTTGTAAATCATCCACTCTGATGTATGTGGTCCGATGTCATCCAGTTCATTAAGCGGGTATGTATACTATGTTTCCTTCATTGATGATTTTTCTAGAAAGACATGGATATACTTCATGAAGAACAAAGATGAAGTATTTAGCAAGTTCAAGGAATTAAAACCCTTGATCGAGAACCACATAGAAAAGAAGATCAAGATTTTTTGATCAGACAATTCCAAAGAATTCACTTCGAATGAATTCAAAGACTTATGCAAGATTCAAGGATTAAGAGGGAGTTAACCACTCCATATAATCCACAATAGAATGGAGCTGTAGAAAGGAAGAATAGAACGATCATGGAAGATTCAAGGGCCATGCTTCATGATCAAGATCTTCCCATGCATCTATGGGAAAAAGCTGCAAGAACAGTGGTGTATGTACAGAACCATACTCCACACAGAGTACTCAAGAAGAAGACACCTGAAGAAGTCTTTTCGGCAAGAAACCAGAAGTCAGCCATCTCAGAATATTCGGATGTCCAGTGTACATACACATTCCATAAGAGAAGAGGACAAAATTAGATCCTTCAAGAAAGAAGGGTATATTTGTGGGATATAGGGATGATTTTAAGAACCCCCCCTAGATTTATATGTATAAAAAATGGGTGAATCTCTCCAATATATAGGAAAATTTGAAGGTGATTTTATCAATAATATAATATTTATATATAAAAAATTTGGCGAATCTTTAATTTTATTATATAATGTTGTAAAATCTTGGCGAATCTTTCATTTTATTATATAATGTTGTAAAATCTTGGCGAATCTTTCACTAAGTTATAAGATATTGTAAAATCTTGGCGAATATTTAACTTCATTATAAAAAATTGTAAAAAATGGCAAATATTTCACTGATTTATAGAATATTGTCAAAATAGAGGAACAACAACATTAGTCAAATAACATGAATCACATCATCAACAACAGAACATGTACTGCACTGACTAGATTCAGGGCAAGTGGGGACTCCACTTGTTATCTCATCCCTTAATGGTCCAGTGGACATGTGGGGACCTGAATCTTGACAAACTGATAAACTGATAGAATCATACATTATGCTCGATCTTGGCCTCCACTAGCCAATTATGGTCATGGAGGCTAATACAATTACACATTGTAATTATGCCAATTGATTATTGCATTAGATGAATGTTGGTCTTGTGCCAATAGGTATCCTACTATCAATGCATAGGAACCTAGTGCATAGACCATTTTTCTCTTTGCTTAGCTATGTAGAGATCGTTTATTTTTTTGAATAACAATAAGTATTTACAAAGAAAATATACAATCAACGTAAAATAATCGAAAAACGGAAGACAATTAATTCATGTAACTAAAAGTTAATAAATAAATCTTTTCTCAAACCCTAAAACCAACCTTGATTCAAGATACAACAAAGGGTTAAATCAAGCTTCGAATGAGAACTAGAAGAATTCAAAGGACTTAACATAATATTTAACCAAAATACACACAAAGTTCAAAAATCGACAAAATGCTTCAAACAAAAGCAATAAACAAACCATAAAAAAATTTCAAGATATTCGTGCTAAACACCAACATGGTTTCATGTACTTGAATGAGCCCATTCTTACTTAGCGAAAGTGTTATCAAATTAGTTATCAATCATTTAATGTTAGGAAACTATCTATGTGAAGAGATAGCTCCTAGACCCAACTTTCTCAAATTCCAACGTCATTGGCTGTCACATACAAGAAAGATACAATGTAAGAGATCAATATCAAACCATCAATCTTAAAATAAGCTGCATGAAGGTAATGTAGCTCAAATCATCAATGTTACAACAAAAAAGTACAATGTAGAATCTATTTGTACCTAAAACACGAACTCAAATTCATATACATTGATCACGACGGACCAACAAGGGTACATGGAACACCTAGACCAAAATAAGACTCAATAAGTTTAATAGTATTAGGCTTCAGAACATGGTTCTCTTGCAAGTAAGATTTAGTCATTCAAGTCTATCCTTGAGTAGTATTTTAGTAATACTCAAGCCTACCATTGACCTTCTTCTGTTCAAATTTAAATTCATTTATTTTTTGTAGATCCCATTGTGATAATTAAGACAAACATGGCATACATTGTGATAAATATACATCGAAGGAAGCAATTAAGAGTCTAACTTGAGGAAGGTTGTTTGCCAACTCTAGGAATTGGGCCTCCAAATCATGTTCCAAATTAACCTATCATCATTCATACCACAATTCATACTCAAGATTAATCAAGATCCTGGGTTTGGCATTGGCCTATGGTACACTTTCTTGTCCAAATTTAGATGCCCATTAAGATCCCTTACTCTATCTCCCATGGCCAAGAACAAAGCTTTACATCCATTGGGATCGTAAGGGAAGGGGTTGTCCAAATGAATGATGGATTCCCAATTAAGAATCATCCCAATACAAATAATACACAAACCAAATTATGATTCGTGATGCTTTTCCTCAAAGCTAAAGTTGAACAAGCATTGAACAATAAAGCTTAATTACTTCACCTAGGCAATCGGTCGAAGTTAATCAAGCATAGAATGATAAATCTTAATTGTTTTATATATACAACAAGTGTATAAGGAAAAATCCATGAGTAGGGCCTTGAAAACTTAAGAAGTGGTGTGCACCTACTTGTTCTTAAGCAGAGAAGAAATGGATATATTTATCTTGATCTAAATGAGTTCATGCACAACTCAAACCTTGTGAGAAAATCATTGGACTAATTGAACCCATATCATAAATGTTTAATTAATGAAACCCACCATGCAAGTATTGGAAACACCTAAACACCATTATGGATGATACATGGACATTATTAATGGCACACGCAAAAACTATTAAGAGGTCACCATGTTGTACCCATTAGAATGTTACGTGTTTGTGGTCATTACAATTGTTCATCAATATCTTATGTGGATGAGATTTCTATTCAAAACATTGGTGTGACAATACAAAATATGCCACATTAGTATACTAGTAGCTATTCATTTATGCATAGAAGAAGTTCAACCTTATGTTTTATATGGAATTGTATACCCATAAACAATGAATGCACAATCACATATCCCCTTCCATATAGCTATTAGTATACTAGTAGTTATTCATTTATGCATAGAAGAAGTCCAACCTTATGTTTTATATGGAATTGTATCCCCATAAACAATGAATGCACAATCACATATCCCTTTCCAAGCTAATTTGGCTACACTTGCACACCTCACAATACTTATAATGTTATTATATATTAAAAAAGTTATGCACTCTTATATGCATTGTTGTACTATGCCATTACAAGAACATTTAAAACCAATTGGCTAAACACAAAAGGCAAAGAAAGAGAACTCGAGACATGTTGTCCTTTGAGTATTACGAAAACAATTTAAACATTTTTTTCACCTAGAAAAAAAAGACCATTACTTGGTATTCATTAGAAATGAATCAAAGATAACAAGGCATAATCTGACCATCTCATTCATCAATACAAGTTCTTCACGGTCCCCCATGCTCGATGCATAAAAACACCTTATCTCTTCCTAACATTAACTAATACAATAAGATCCAAAGATCCAAAAAAACCTTGATGCCCTAAAAAGAGCCAATACTACTTAAATGAACATGAACTAAAAATAAGATACAGTCTTCCAAATATTGCAGACTTGTTCCTAAAACAAAAACCTGTAACAGGAACAACTAAATTGTATCTTCCAAATTAATATGCTTGATATGAACTATTAGCTACCAAAATATTATCCTTAAACTCCTCATAAAAGATAATACCTTCTTCAATACCCAAATCTTTTTCAAACAGGCCATCCACCATATCATTGTACTATATATAAATATGATGGAAAAATACGAAAAGTAACCTACTTTGAATCCTTGGATTTTGGCCTGCTAGTGTTCTAATTGAATCACTCGTAAACGTTCCTTAAAATATACCCAATCCACGATGACTTCTGAGTCCCCATAAACCTATAGGAAGAAAATAGTTTTTGACAAAGTAAATTTCAACAACCCCCACAAGGCTATCAACTCTGATTTGGTATTAGAATTGGCACCATGGTTCATCCAACATTGAAAATAATGACCTTTACTAATTCATAATACCATACCTGCACCTCCATTACCCAACTGTGACACCCCATCAAATAGACCAACCAGAAAGGAGTTAAATATAGGGGGGATATAACTGGATATAACATGAACCAATCTAATGAGATCCTCTTAATGGCCTTCTAACAGTACCTCAACAATATTTGTACTAAAGGACTTACTGTGCCTAGAACCTTCGTAAAAAATGATACTCTTCTACCTCCTCCATATTCCCTAGATAATGAAGAGATAAATATTTTCGAAGGAAACTTCCTTATTAATCCAAATATGCAAACACTCTTCAAATGAAGCGCCACCCTAACTTCCTGAAATCCTTAACAATGAAAAGACATCTTTCCACACTAGCTATGAGAATGAATAGAAGATAAACAAATGATTGACGATATCCTCTACATTAGAGTACAAAGAAAAAATACTTGGACCAGCAAACCCTCTCTTGATCAAATTATCCCAAGTTAAAATTTTATGCTCTAACACCAGCCAACAAAAAATTTTAACTTTCAATGGAGCTGCCTAATTCCACAATATAGTATTCCACCAATTACTCACTAGAACGATTGATGATAACACAATCTCTGCATATGCAAGGATAGCAGTAATAACACCTAAAGAAGTATTACAATTCCAAATAATAGCATCAGGGCTATCATTCAAAGACATGCCACAATGATTCAACCTTCTAATATACTCATCCTATTCCATTGCAAAATCACCCCTCAAACCAGCATCCCAAGACAATAACCAAATGTTATTGGCGGTGGC
>LPNX010653601.1:677100-720081 GCA_001517045.1 Pseudotsuga menziesii | reverse complement strand
CAGAACTAGAGGTTGACTCAAGCATTGACCTGGTATGATTTGGCCAAGTTACAAAAATTGGCCACTCAGCCAAGTCAAACATGACACCCAAGTCTAATAGGGGAGTCTACGGGATTGATATAGCCACCTACCCATGGGCCAAATCAGTCAAAAATACTGGAAAAAAAAGGTAAAAAAAAACACCCTAAAAACACAAAACCACCAAAACACTAAACCTAGCTTATAAATTTGACCCACTTCTCCATTTTACCTCACACACTTCTCATTGCTAGCATTCACCATATGCTCAAATAGGCTTGGAGCTGATTTGCAGATCAACTATGGCTGATCCCAATAGGGAATTGATCTGCATTTGTTTCCTACCATTTGCTGGTGAAATTGAAGGAGATCCCAAGGATCCAAGGAAGGACCCTGCATGAAACCATTCCACCTCTGTGTTTACAAAGGAAAGTTGCATATTTATGGAAATGTTATTGGGTGCTCAATGGTTCCAACTGATTTAAAACATAAAATGGTAGCGGTTGTTGAAGCCATTCACAAATAGTAGGCAAACTTTACATTCCCAGACCCAATCAAGTCAGACTAATGAGTCAGACTTCAAATTTATCCTTCAAATTAAATGATTCACAACCAGTAGGACCTAAAAGTTAACTACAGGGATCTCAACATTTACTTATTACATATTATTACAGCATTATTATTTTCGACTCTGGAGCCACTTAAGGCCTCTATGTTTACATATTTTGTCTCATAATTTTAATTATGTATATCAGAACTTATATTTTCTGCATCTCAATACGGTGTTGCCTATTTGGACCCTTTAACATAAATCAACAAAAGAAGGTCTCGGGGCCAAATCCCTGGGTGGTTATGCATAGATATACAAGGGTCTCATTTGATGCCCCACCAGGTTAGGCTCCATAATCAGAGCCATCAGGGTGCAGCCCATTCCGGTGGGCCACTTTTGAATTCTTCCTGTGGACGTAGCAACTCCTCTCTGGGGTTGTGAACCACATCATATATATGTATATATGAGAGAGAGAAAGAGAGAGATTAAAATTTGAATATTTTATGATATCTTTATTGGGCCAATTCATTTACCAAGTCAGCAACCAACTCCAATTCGAGTCATAATTTTGGGACAAATCATCCCAATCCACAACCAATTCTGATATATTTGGTTCAAATTTTATGACATCTAGCATTGTTATACACCTGAATGGCACCTCTCCGTCCGAGTGCCGACATCCCTCATGTTGGCACACAAAAGGACATCTATGGATAGAGGTTTGCCCAAAACACTATAGATTGGCTTACTATATGATACATTCCTCCTCCATCCAGCTGGTTACTTTGCCATTTTGCTATGTTAGGTTGTATTCGTGACTCTCCATATATACAACTCGTGCATCATTCACGAGTGTCGGTTGCAGCAAGTCGCGAATGGATGTATTCGCGGGTTGCTCTTATAGCAAGTCATGAATCATTCGCGGGTTGTCCTTCTACATACCCGCGAATATGTCCCTTAACATTTAAACATTAAAACACGCGATAATATGAGATTAGTTAAGCCATTTACCATTAATCCTCTTAACTGTCTCAACCTCCTCAACCTTCGAAACTGCGTTATTTCCTCCATATAAATACAGGCCTTGGGGAGGGTGTTGGATATATTTTTGGAGAGCAAAGTTATGCTGGTGGATTGTATACAGAATTCTTTGGAGCAGTGGAACTCATAATCCTTTGGTTGCAGAGGAGTCCTTGTCTCAGGCGTTGGGTTGTAATCTGAACTCTTTCCATTATTGATAATAAAGAGAATCCTTCTTCCATATGTGTTTCATGTATCTTGGTTTGATAAATGTTTATGTTTCTGCATCTTATATGTGATTTATCTAACCTGCTTATATATATATGAATCATCTTGTATCTGGAAGATTGTTTCTTGACACGTGAAAGAGGAGCAACCTTGAAGACTTTGAAGGTGAAGCAAAACGGAAGAGGACTAGCAAGGATCGACCTTCATTAATCAAGTAAGTCTTTCTAATCCTCCTATTTCCTTTACTGCACTTTAGAGTCAATTGTCTGCAAGTTGATTGAGTATGTTGGTAACCCCAGACCTATGGTTATTAGGTGTATAATCTTGTACAACAAGCATACAATTTAATAAATAATAAATTATGTTTCACACCTCAAAATCACTCATAAATTTTGAGACAAATCAATTATATTCCGAGTCCAGGTCTGATATTTGGTTTAAATATTATGACATCTAACATACAGTTTGAGAGATTATGTTTCACACGTCAAAATCACTCATAAATTTTGAGGAACTTTTATATAGATTTTAAACTATCAAGTAATAATCATGGACATATTGATATTACATGACAAACCACTTTTTCTATACCATTCAAGTAGGGAAGTGTAATGAGGACCATGACAAAAACACACTACTCATACATTTAAGCAACTGCAGACCATACCAATAATAAAATAGCTTAAAAAATTCATAGGGATCAAAAATGCTTTCCACAAAACTGGTAGAGACAGAACTTCTTTTGGATGAGGCTAACAGCAATGCAAGTTTAAATTGAAAAGTACACCTATTTAACTTTCCCTTTTGGACTTCCACACAGAATATCAAACAAAATAGCATATAGCCTTTGATAAAACAGAGAGTTGGGAACCAAGCTATACAATTGAAATTCAGAACTCCAAAAAGGATGAAGATATCTTACTGTTTGGATGAAACATCCTAGAAACAAAACGTACTGTCGGTGGCTTATTTGGATAGTCCTCCATAAACTGAAGAGTCAACTTAAATGTACCTGCAAAAAAACCAACACTAGAGATGAAAAAACATAAAAATACTCTGTTCAAACACAACGTTTTACTTTATCATATAAACCATCATCCAACTCACTACATAACACATTTTCAAATATGGTTACTTCATCCAAGATTCAATTTCAAGGTAGCTAAGTTGAAGTCGATATAGATGACCAATCTAGAACAACCAAAACTACACAACTTGACAAAACATCAAGTTATTCAACATTACTCAACACCAACATATCATGTGGAGAGATTTTAAAATTGGAATGACAATATAGGCAAAATATAGGAAATCTTCTATGGCCTGCTTTGGCAAGCCATAAAAATTTCAACTAGGATTGACATTGAAAATTAAGGCAAAATATAGGAAATCTTCTACAGCCTAGTTTGACAGGAGAAAAGCAGCCAGTCTGTAGAGGTTAATCTTTCAGACTACTCAATGTAAACAAACAAAATGAGTTATAACTTTATAGAGTTAAACTTAGTAAACTCTTTGGGAGCTAATCTCAAGAATACTAAAATATTTTATAAACCATCCCAGGTGTTAGCATTAAAATATGTACAGTTTTGACCTATGTCCCGCTACTTTCCAGCATAGCCTGTAGATCACTGATATGTTAATCACTCTATACCGTAGCGTACCTCATACTCTCGGGATCACTCGATCCTACCCCATGTTTTTGCTCTGCTTTCTAGTAATTATGGTAGGAAGAAGGGGGATCGATTGATGGTATGGGAAAGAAACCCCTCTGACATCTCTATTACTATCAGTTTATGGTCCTGCAATTATCATTCGTTTCCAAAAATGTAAATTATCTTTGATCATTTATAATAAAAAAATATTGATTTTTTTGAAAGTCTTAAATGCAAACCATTTTCCATAGATTCCCTAAAAACATTAACTTAACTTGCACAAATATCTTGAGGCATAACAAAAAATGGTTCTTAAGCAGGAAATAATGACAAGGAACCATCACTTATAAACCATGAACACAAAGAATTGCTTGAAAATTGTATGATCCCTCACTTATATGAAAACAATGCAAAATTGGAGTAGAGATTGTAACTTTGTGAATAGCATTGTATGCTTGAGTTGTGTTTGGGATATCACTAGAGCTCGATCTCACAAGAGTACCATGAACATGGAAATGATTCAACTATCTACAAGATTGAAAGTACCTAGGACATGTTTATACATTTGAGGATGACCATATTATCAATCAAGGTGGTCCCTAATGCTTGGCCTTGAGCACACTGAATGAGGATGAGAATTATCTCATTCCTTTATATCATTTTGGGCATGGCATGCTCTGATTTGGTTAGTTATAACTTATGATCAATAGTGCATATCCTAGATTGACTTGGTCAGTCCTAAACATCCAACTTGTCATTTGTGTTACTCTTCCATATTGGGATGCAGTGCTAATGAGCTTCGGTGGTCGTTGAAGTGGCATAGTGAGGTGTCTGTTGAACTGGAAGCTGAATTGGCACCAAACAGATCCGACACTGATCCTAAAATATCGAAACATTGAAAATTTGGCATTAATCACATGCCAAAGGGCGAGTGCAATGAAGAATTGGTGTTGGTTGCGCAAGAAAGCAGTGTGCTACTCCCACACACTAAGATTTGGTAAAGGTCTACCACTCATCTAAAGCATCCAAATGCACAAACCTATTATTCCTTTTCTCTTAGGAGATATCCATAACTTTTTTCATCTCTATATTGATTGAGTTTCACATCATCAGCCAGAAATATTCAACTACTGAATGTTACTACTCCATACTTGTAGGATACCAAATAAGCATCATCTTACAAAAAATTTCACAATGAATCCCAGTAGTAACGCTCCAACTTTTGGTATGCAATATAACTTTATAGCAGGAGAACATAACAAAAGGTTCACTTTCATGCCATATGTCCAAGGTAAATGCATCTTATTAAATGTAGCCTCTTGCAAGACTAAAGAGTAAACAGAGATAGACATTGATTTTAACTTGTATCTAAACCAAATTTTGAAGCATAAATGAGGTGGTTATTATTGAAAGGCATCCAATTTGACCCTGCTATAGGTATGTGTCTATTGTGATATGTTTATACAAAATGAAGACAATTGGAAAATTTTGATTTTTTATTATTCAAACTCAGTCACAAACATCATTAAGCATTTTACTAGCCACTTGTTGGTTTCCTAAAACAGAACTCATTTCTATTGTATATCTGCAACGATCATGCATTGCAATTTGTTGTAGTGCAATTGGAAAAATTTGATTTTTTATAATTCAAACTCAATCACAAACATCATTAATCATTTTACTAGCCACTTGTTGGTTTCCTAAAACAGCACTCATTTCTATTGTATATCTGCAACGATCATGCATTGCAATTTCTTGTAGTGTTGCCCACAGATACTTTCAACACTGCGGGTTATGTATCAATGTAGTTTGACTAATATCTAATCTCTACTATAATGAGAAATTCATAATTGGATCTTATTTATTTATTACAAACTTACCATCGAGCAGGTATTCTGGAGCTAGATATCCAAATGTCCCTACTAGATCAATATTTGTATTGGCAGCACATCCTACAGTTGTTACTGCTATTCCAAAATCTGAAAGCTACATCCATAGCTAGTGATTAAATAGCGGTGATTAGAATACATTCTACTCAGGAAATGTTTGACTTCGGACCATGTGTTTTATTGCACATAAACTAAGATGGATAAATAAGTCTACAAAAGTTACTTAAAGTATAATTCATGACAAGCAAAAACAAATGAATACAAATAACTGAACATCAAAACTTATTAGCAAATAAAAATTGAAGATCCATATGAATATTTTTTTGTAGAAAATAACTAATGTCTATAGTCCATAAAGAACTAATAGGAGAAACAGCAACACGGCAACGAGATACCCGTCTAACCCCATCTCCCATTGAATACAATGCACATGCCTTAAATGTATTCAGTATGGCTATTCGTTAGTTACATTACATGAAACTTTCTTAATGCTTCACAACAATGTTCCCAAAGTAACTAATAAATATTATTTAAGAAACATTCAGGGTAAGTGGAAAACTGGAATACATCTTTAAACAGAACCTTGCCCTCACCTTGGCATTGAAGCTTGCATCAAGAAGGATATTTGATGATTTGAAATCTCGATGAATCACTGCAGGGTTGCAGTGTTCATGCAAGTGTTCTAGACCCCTGTAAAAGAACGAAAAACTTCAAGAAAGAAACCATGGTAATCCTGAGCTCCCAGGGTAATAGAGGACCAAGTAAAAAAATTATTTCAATTTTTTAAGTCTAGCAGTAGGGAATCAAATTAATTGTGTTAGAATTACCTTGTTGAATCAAGGGTTATCTTCATGTGCAGAAACCATATAAGTGCAGATCCGTGAGATGGCCCTGACAATCTAGTACAATTTCTCAACAAAGGATCACTGTGAAAGGCCGATTGCCTACTAGTTTATCCATGATGAATGATATTTTCAATCTTTTTTAAACAAATAAAAGGATCAGGCTTCAAAAGATAGGAAATATTGAACTTGCCCAATGGTAAGGAGAAATATACCATGTAATTGGTCTTCCAAAGAGCCATGCTGCATCAAATCATATACTAAGAACCATGTATTTTCATGGGCGCAGAACCCAAGCAAAGAAACAAGGTTTGGATGTCGGATTTTGCTCATCAGCTCCACTTCATTCTACAATAAATGACCATACCAAGAGATGAATTTAGCAAAGCTTCTTCTAAAACTATAGGGAGAATAGAAAAACAAAGTGGAATCCAATAAATATAGCACAGAACCAAATCGATCACAAAAGAAAAACGATACTCAAAAGAGCAGCATTAGGGCATCCTCCAAAAAAATGCCTTCACTCATGTCTTCGTAAGTTGGAAGAAGCAGCAAGCTTCTCGCAAAATAATGCCTACAACGTTTTCAATACCTACCTGAAATTCATGCTCAGCCTATCTGCTACTCTCATCTAGCTTCTTCACAGCAGCAAAGGAATCATCATCAAACCTAGCTTTGTATACACACCCAAATCCACCCTCTCCAAGAATGTTATTGCTGCTGAAGTTATTTGTACCTGCTTGCAGCTTAGAATATTCAATTGTAGTTGCGCATCCCTTCTTCTCAGAAACACGGGAGTTCAAACGATTCAGGAGAGGTATGAGTGGAATACTCCTATAGGTATCTGTGGAAACACAGATAAAAGTCAACTTGTTGAGTTACTCATCTGAGATCAAAATAATCACAATGTAACTAATCCAACTCTCATGTAAATAGAAGTCAATGGTACCCATGGATTGCTATAATTTGTTACAATCCAAGATTTTGATTTGATTAGATCATGAAATTAAGAGTCATGTTTATTATGTTAAGAGCATGAGAAATAATATTTTGAGGAGAGAAAAGAGGAACTCTTATTGCCATGTAAACAATTCCAAGGGACTGGCAGTAATGCATCCTACTTCTTGTTATGTGTACACACATCTAGAAGCTATCCACACAGGTTCAACAGGGTTAGGGATGGAATGTCAGCCCCGAATCTAATTAAATAATATGTTTATAGGTGGCACCACTCCCATTTTGGTATATAAATCAAGAGAGGGTTTAGTTTCGTACACTGAAAGGGATAAGATATGACATTGTGGTGATACCAACCTGAGGTGTCTGGATCTGAATTCTGCTTGAATGCATGAGGTTGAGATGATGAAGGAGCAGAGTTGTAATCCTTTCTATACAACCAAGTACAAACTGAATAAATCATGATACACCCAATAAAGATCAATAGTATGATAATTGTTAAGAGCAGTCCTTTGTTGATGCGATGAGATTCTTTGTCTATCTGAAATGGAGAACCTGTGTATGAAACCACAACCCATTTTGCAATTATCAAAAGAACAAAGCATGTTGTATTTTCATAACTTGTAGAAAAATGCAAACCAGCTATTCAATTTGAGAGATTTCAATTTCTGAAGAAATCTTTCATGGGTTCTTTTTTGGGTATAAATATATTCTTCAAAATTTTAATGGAAACACTTATGTTACTATCAGTTTATGTTCCTGCAATTATCATTCGTTTCCAGACGAAATGTGCATCAGGCCCTACTGGTGATGTTCAGCTATTAGCTTTTGTTCCAAGAAGTGTAGATCTGGCATTTGTGATTGTTTATCTAGTAAGTCTGACCTACCTTAATGGCACGAAACCAAACCCAACAAAATAATGAAGTATAAACATACCTGCAGATTGGAGTTTGCAAGAGTCGATTGGAGTTTGAGGGAGCCGAAATTCTAGAGCCTAGCAACCTGCGAAAAACCTTAGCAAGAGCCTTGCAACTCCATAATAACCTTTGAAACCAAATTCTCTAAGATTGAAACCCTATTAAGCTTTGAAAGTTGATTATGTGGACAAAATTGGTCCCATTCTACCCCGCGGTCAGGATTTTTGGACGAATTTCTCTAAAAAAATCTCCATAAGGAAAAACCAGGGGCGATTTACACTAGATTTTAGATTAACAATAAAAAAATTGGGTGAAATTTCTATCGGTGACTTCCATGGCCAGAAATCGGGGGCAAATGTGGGAAAATATCAGTATTTTCCTAGGCTAAAATTAATTTTCCAGTTTTTGCCTCTTTTGGGATGAAGGTGATTTAACTTGGAATAGCTATATATAAAATAAATAATGGGCTAATTTATTAAATAAAATAAAAACATTTTAATATAAAAAATCGCCACCTTTTTTTGGGTAACCCTTAAAATTCACCATTGGGCTAAAATTCGCCCTTAAAATCATCCCTGGTGGGATACTCTGAAAGCTCGAAGGCTTACAAAATATACTTCCCAGGATTCAAGAAGATTGACATCAGCAAAGATGTGACATTTGACGAAGACTCAGCATACAACAAATCCAGAAAGAGACCTGTTGAAGAACCGGAAGAAACAGAAGCACCCAGAATTCATGACACAACTATGAACAAAGAAACTCAAGAAGAAGATCAAGAATTTGAAGAACCTCAAGAACCTGTAGATCCACCTCAGGAGAAGAATCCTCATAAGAGGAAACCTACTTGGGTACGAGAAGCTATCCAAGGTGCGGAAAGATATCGGCCTCTAGAAGAGAATCACAGAGAAAGAAAGAGGACCAGGTCATGCTCCAGGTATGTAGCATTATTATGTGATTTCATCGATAAAGAACCTTCCAACTATGAGGAAGCGACGGAAAGGAAAGAATGGAAGGATGCTATGATCGAAGAGTATCAGTCGATCATGAAGAATGATGTTTGGGATGTTGTCCCAAGACTAGAAGGGAAGTCGGTTGTGACTTCCAAATGGATCTACAAGATCAAGCATGCTGCAGATGGCAGCATAGAAAAATATAAAGCAAGATTCATAGCTCGTGGCTTCTCCCAGAAAGAAAGAATAGATTATGAAGAAACTTTTGCATCTGTAGCCAGATACACTTCCATCAGATCAGTACTTGCTCTGGCTGCAATGATGAAATGGAAGATACACCAGATGGATGTCAAGACTGCCTTCTTGAATGGTGTAGTGGAAGAGGAAGTGTATGTGGAGTAGCCACTCAGTTTTGAGACATGTGACAGGGAATCTCATGTGTGTAGATTGAAGAAATCCCTGTACGACTTGAAACAGGCACCCAGGACATGGTACGGCAGAATTGACAGCTTTCTATCCAGTTTGGGCTTTACCAAGAGTAAAGCAGATTCCAACCTTTACTACAAGGTTGAAGATGGCAATCCAGTGATGCTCCTACTGTATGTAGATGATCTGTTTGTAACAGGTATGGATGGGTTGATTGCTGATATGAAGAGAAAGCTTGCTGCCGATTTAGAAATGAAGGACTTAGGTATGATGCATTATTTTCTAGGCATGGAGGTGTGGCAGATTGCGGATGGAATCTTCCTTGGACAAGGGAAGTATACAATAGAGATCCTGAAGAGATTTGGGATGATGTACTGCAAGGCATTAACCACACCTATGGCATCAAACCTGAAGCTATTAAGTGATGCTTCATCTGATTCGATTGATGCCACGATGTATCGTCAAATGATTGGGTCCTTGATGTACCTGGCAAACACGAGACCAGATATTTGCTTTGCTATGAACACCTTGAGCCAATTCCTGACAGATCCGAGACATGTTGACTTGATTGCTGCAAAGCATATTCTGAGGTACCTGAAGGGTACAGTTGATTATGGACTCAAGTATGAGACTAATGAGAAGATTAACCTAGAAGGTTATGTTGATTCATATTTGGCAGGCAGTGCCATTGATAGGAAGAGCACTTCAGGGTGTTGCTTCAGTATGGGATCAGGTGTGATCTCTTGGTTTAGAGAGAAGCAATCATGTGTGGCACTGAGTATAGCTGAAGCAGAGTATGTCACAACTTGTTCAGCTAGTTGTGAGGTAGTGTGGCTGAGGAAGCTACTGTCTAATTTATTTGATCTCCAGATAGATGCTACTTGTATATATTGCGACAACCAGAGTTGTGTGAAGTTGTCAGATAACCCGGTGTTCCATGACAAGTTGAAGCATATCGATATTGAGTATCACTATATCAAGGATATGGTGCAGAGAGGAGAAGTGAAGCTCCAGTATGTTGTGACGAATGAACAGATAGCTGATGTGTTGACTAAGCCATTGGCTAGGGTGAATTTTGAGTACTTCAAGGAGAAGATTGGTGTTCTCCATATTGAGATTCCTCCCAAAAGGAAGTGATGTTTCTGTGTTGATCCCTTCTGACATGGTGAGAGGATTGGTTCCTTCCATGGTCAGATGTAAATGTTGTGCACTTTCGACATGGTGAGAGGATTGGTTCCTTCCACGGTCAGATATAAGAGCTGTGACATGGTGAGAGGATTAGTTCTTTCCATGGTCGGATATAAGAGCTATGACATGGTGAGAGGATTGGTTCCTTCCATTGTCAGATGTAGGTGATGATTCCACATCCAGCATGAAAAATTGCTAGCTCTGTGAAGACACATCTAGTATGAAAAATGACTAGCTCTATGTGGGTTCCACATCCAGCATGAAAAAGGGCTGGCTCTATGAATACACATCGAGTATGAAAAAGTACTAGCTCTGTGTGGATTCCACATCTAGCATGAAAAGGAGTTGGCTCTGTGAAGACAGATCTAGTATGAAAAAGGACTAGCTCTGTGTGGATTCCACATCTAATATGAAAAAGGAATAGCTCTGTGATGACTCATCCAGTATGAAAAAGGACTGGCTCTGTGTGTGTTCCACATCTAGTATGAAAAAGGACTAGCTCTGTGTGGATGCCACATCTAGTATGAAAAAGGACTAGCTCTGTGATGATACATTCAGTATGAAAAAGGACTGGATCTATAGATGGACATCCAGCATGAAAAAGGGTTGTCTCTGTAGAAATTCCTGTGACGAGAAGAATCAAGAGATAGCACCCGTGATGATGACCTAGTGATGATCCAGATCGAGTGATGATTATCCAAATCGAGTGATGATGATCCAACAAAGATGATCCAGCAGTGATGATCCAGATCAAGTGATGATCCAGATCAGGATGAAGATGACTTGAAGATGAAGATAACTTGAAGATGAATATGACTTGAAGACGAAGATGACTTCAAGATGAAGATGATGAGATGATCCAATCGATACAGAGAAGAAGACCAGTGTTGAAAATTGTGTCGAAAGAATACCTTCCTAGTTAAGAGGGAGTGTTGATGTATTTGTAACTTCGGAATGTATTCAGTTATATTTATTATGTATTGTACACCGATGTTTATTCTGGGATGTGTCTGTGATATACTTGAGTCATGTCATGCCCCGATGTTCCTATCGGGAGGTTCTATAATGTAAACAAGTCATGTCAAGTCATTGTGGGTAGCCCTCCTATTGTTCAAGGGTTAAAGTCCCTGCAGTTTCAGGGCACTAGGGTTATTAGACTCTCCTATAGAAGTCATCCCTAGTAGGTTATTGTCAAGTCGGGAATTAGTATAAATAGAGAGTGAGCCTCTCTATTTATCACACACTCACTCACACTCAGTTGTAGCGCATAGCTGAGAGAGAAGAAGTTGTTGGGGCTAGAAAGGAAAAGGCTACTGCTGTCGGGAGATCATCTTACTATTTTGGGGCTTTACTTTTGGTGCTGATTCTATCTCTGAGGAATTTGAGGGGTTTTCTCCATTTATGGTTTCCCTGAGGATAAACATTGTGTTCATTGTCTCTTGTGTTTGATTGTTGTACTTGTTATTCTCTCAGTTAAAGATCCTAATATAATGCTCGCTAGCTTAAATGATAAAAATATAACATCTTCTAGCACATATTCCTCTAATGATGGATTCCCACTCTCTTAGAATACAATTCAAAGTGGTCATCACAAATTAAGCGTCTTCCACCATGTCGCCAATAGCTTCCAATTGTTATTTGATTTGAGATATTACTGTGAAGTATGACTACATAGTCTCTGCATTTTGTATCTTTACACCCTTGAGTTGATTTCTCAAGGTCATTCTTATATTGATGTTCTTTCCTTCAAATAGATTGGACAGTGCATCAAACATTTCCTTTGGAGTCTTCTTCGAAGATGCTTGAGGGATCAAATGATTCTTGATGGAATCAACTATGATCCTCTTAGCCTTGACCATATCCTTCTTGTGCTTTGATTTTGCTTCATCTACTTCTGGTTCTCGGACTTCCTATTTGATGTATCCTTATAGGTCATCTTCTTCAAGGATGAACATGACTCTATACTTCCATGCTCGATAAAAAGACTATTTCTGGAACCTGCTTCAGGTTGACTTAGGGTTTGACACAAAAACCCTAATTTTTCAACGGTGGTCACTTGCAAATCTAATTCGAGGAAAAGTTGTGCCTCCTTAAGGTGAGCTTATCAGTGAGTTCCTTTCTACAAATCTGTGGAAATAGCTACAAATTGCTTGATTCCCTAGCTTTCCTGACAGGAGTGGTAGGTCAAAAATTGAAAATCCACAAAACTGAAAAATTGTTTCGACGTAAAGATGTGCCCTCCTAGGGAGAGTTATATGGTCCTCATTTTTCAACTGATATGTGGAGGGAGTTACCTAAAATAGTAATCCCTAGCGTGTTGTACTACTGAATAATTTGTTGCACAATGACTCTTCTTTCAAGTTGGTTCTGATACCATGTTATATTTTTAAAAGTATTATTCCAAAAACAAAAGGATTGTCAAAAAAATGACATGCATAGTAGCACAAAGAGAAAACAAATATTTATCCTGGGAAACCCTCATGGGGAGAAAACCACATGAAATTTCCTCGATATAGAATTCAACCAAGTACAGTGTAAGACCCTAAGAATAAGACTAGTTGCTTCCTCTCTCTCAGATGGACTGCTCCTTCTCTCTAGCAAACTTGCTTGAGTGTTGTGTGTCTAAATGAGGGAAGCACCTTGTATATTTATACTCATCAAGTGAGTGATATAATGACCCAATAGGGCCAACTTTCTTAGGGAGACTCAAAACAACATTTATAAAATACTTTTGTGGGTACTATTTACCCCACTTACAACAAAGGTTTTACCTCAAGACACTTACATGACCGAGTATATCAATGACATCTCCTAAAGGAGGAATAACATCTCCGAAAGGAGGAATAACATCTCCGAAAGGAGGAATAATAATAATACAATAAAGTTACAATATAATGTCTTTTAAAGTTACATTTCTTTAACACGTTTATGTGTTTCATGTGCAAGATAGATGGGAATATCCAACAACGTCTTTTCTTTGATTTCTCATTTAGGAAATGAGTGTAAAAGGAAACCTTTATGGAAATTAAACATAGAATGGATTTTCCAACCTCCGAGAAGGAAATGTACACAATTTAGCATAAAAAACATAAAGAAACTTTCTTTAATAAACCTGTCTTAAAATGAGCTTGGCAAGCCATGCAAAATTTTGTTTGCTAGAAAGTCTGGTTGGTCCAAAATAATTCCATATTTCAACACGAAAGGGAAAACCCAATTTCCATCGTGTTAAATCTCTTGGACTAATGTAAGACGCTATCAAGATCATGGGAGTAAAAATCCATAATATACGTCTTATAGGGAAATAAGATAAATATTGACTGAGTAAACTATTAATGGGGGATTCTAAACAAAAAATGAAATAGGCATAATCATATGGGGGAATAATAATTCAAATAATGAAAACTCTCACCAAAAAAACATATCCTCTTCTTCGGTGGGGTCTCTAAGAGTAATATGGTGGTGGCAGGTGAACTAGGGGTGGGATTTGCATTGATCCTGATGGAAACCATGAAACAACTTATGAATAGGGGTTTGGGTGGGATCATTATTGATCATAATGGAAACCAGGAAATAACTTATGAATGGGGGGTGGATGAGGAACCAAACAACCAACCTGGGGACCTATTATTATACCCAGGAATAAAATCTCTGGATCTAAGTTGTATCATGAATGTTTTAATCTAGGAGATTCAACCATTGTTATAAGAATTGTGAACAAATCAACCACTCATTATCATGAAAAATTCATCATGATCATTCTTAGAATCCGTAAGCAATCCTATTTATTTAAATCCATGGAGTTTTATAATGCCCCATTTTGACTTTGATAACTAAATTGGATTATGACCTAGTTCAAATTTCATTGCTTATAATCTATTGAACTTAGTTGGACCAAGGGAAGTAAATTATACATACTATGGACCTACCTTTATATGGGAGTTATGTGTAAAGATTATTATTTTATGTTTTAAAAGAGGAAAATGGTATTAATTCCTTCCAACATGCTAATTAAATGGATAAATGTTGAACATATTGTTGTTGTTGCAACCACCATCCCAAAAACAAAAATGTTTTAGGGACCCTCATTTTTACCTTGAAGTTCTAGTTTTTTAAAGGCCTCAAAAGTCTACCTTTATCCTTCAGGATTTTCTTTATAACTTAGTTTTTGCAAGTTGTTTTGTTAAAAGAAAAACTCTTTTTTCCTACCCAATGCATCAGATGAACTCATGAATTTTATCTAACATAGAGGAGGAGTTATTTGAAGGCTGGCCAAACCATTGTTTCTCGCACCATCCAGAAAACTCACAAGAATTGGTCGATTCATCGGATGAACTTATGACTGTGGTACTGATGATATCGAAGAATACTCTCTAATGCTTTCAAGTTGGTTGTCAGCATTCTTTCCGACACACCGAATTGACTTGTTGTTTTCGTTTCCGATGTCCACGGAAGATATTTTGTCTTTCCCGCTCGATGTTTCGGTTATTTGTCCCTGAGTCTTCCGAAAAGCTCATTGATAAGTCCCTTCCTGACACTTCAAATGTGTAAATGGATGTGCAATCGATAACTTTTCCGAAAAGACTTCCGATGCGTAGTTCAGAGCATTAGTTAGATCCTCGACCAATAGTTTTTTTTGGCCATTCTGGCAAGTTAATTATGTAGTCATCCAATAATACTGGTTCCTTCTTCTTTTTTTCCATCTGAAGCCATTGTTTCCCCTCGCAAGATCTTTGCTAATGCTCCACCTTTTGCCACCAACGGGGGGTACGCCCGAAGCTCATTTATTTTTAACGCCAGAAGCTCCATTTAGTCTTTTAAGCCTGTAAGGAGAAGCATTATGGTTATTGTTCACCATTTGAATCTTTGTTTCCCTATGCGGAGCTTTCAATCGTGGACCGGGTCTAGTCAGCTGTGATCTCACTTGTTCCAACTTGTTCAGCAACAAGGTAGAATCTAAATCCTTTGCTTGTTTTGATAATTGTGAGGTTTAGGGTTTTTGCATATGCGCAGATAGTTTATAGACCCTCAGGCCAGTTTTCCCATTGGTTTCCCCTCGAGCGGTGGAGCCTTGTTCTGTCTATTTTCTAGCCAAGGCCATGGGTTATTCTTACCTACCCCAAGCCATCGTTTCCCCAACTCTCCCTATGAGAGTTTCCTTGACATTCTTTTGCATAAGAAGGACTATGGGCAGACGAGCGTTTTGCCGTCTGCACCACTCCTTTGTTTCACCAATACAGAAATGTGGGGATTACAGCCATTGGACGGGTCTGATTTTTAGTTGTCAGGGGTTTTTGTTTTCAATTTCAGGCTGGGGGAGAATATTTTCATGCCTGGGTGGAATCCCTAGCTATCCTCATAGATTTTCCTCCCTGTTATCCATGGTTTTCCTTTTCACCCTGGCGATGGTGTTAGGGTTGTTTTCCCATAAGAAATGCATTGCTGTGATACAGTCTTTAGGGCTCGTTAAGTGGAGTCTACCTACCTGTGAATCATGTCTAGTCTTTCTCCTGAAAATTATTAAACCCGTTGTTTAAGTTTTTGATTCAATATTGCACAACTTAGGGTTGAAATAAAATATTGGGTAAGATGTATCGTGATGATTTGGCAAGGTTGTCTGGTTGAAACTTGGTTTTTCATTTTTTATTATATGCAGCTTCAAATTCATTAGTCACAATTATATGCTTTTGAAATGAATCGACCTGACACATTGTTTTATTATTTAAACATCCTCACCATCTATATAACAATATGCCTCAGAAAGGGAAGAAGAAGGTGCAAGCCACAGAGGAGGGGAGGATCCAGAGGTAGAGGTCATATCATGAGTGGAAATTATATACGAATATACCAAGGCTGTTACTAGAAGTGAACCTGAGTATAGATGGGGGAATATCTACCAAATGAATATTTTCCCATATGCGAAAACATAGAAATATCAGTGATTATGAAGGCTTCCACACAACCAGAACATTTCCCATGTGCAGAAGTGATTGGTTGGATGCTCCCCAAGGAAGACAAAGCCAAGATGATTTTGTTGAATGTTGAAGGACAAGGCTTTGCTACTTATAGGTTGGATTACATAGCTCAAGCCTGCAAGTTTCCCGCTCCTCATATTTATCTCACAGAGAACTGCTTAAAAGGGCTAGACCTTGATATCGTTGACAATGTCTGAAGGATGATGATCCTCAGGAAGCAGTTTCGTACGAGGCCTACTGGAGAATATGAAACCATGAACCTGCTTACCCCCTATACACTTTTGGCCTTGATGTTAAAGAGGATTTTTTACTGCGCCAATGGAAAATATTACAGGATAAGTTGGGTGCCAGTGATATTTTTCGTGGCTACCCAAGGTACCATCTTGAACTGGGATGATATAATATCTAATAGCCTGTCCTCATGTATAAGCACAGTGCTTGTAGGAATTTCACAAAAGAAGTCAGAGTTCTATATGAGATCCTTTCTAATTGATTGCATCTTGTGCAAGCAGCAGTTTCTAGCATTGAAATGCCAGTGGGATAAGACCAAAACGCATGTCTATTCTGCATACGTGTTGTTTTGGGCACATAAATACTTCAGTCATTATAAGAGAATCTGCGAAGATTTCATAATGCCAATGTATAGGTTAATCTTCCGTATTGAATGCAACTGCATGTCTGAGGAGGCATTGAATATTGTAATAGATATTGGTCATTATTACCTAACAAAAGAAGGTCTTTACCTAAGGATGTTTGGTGGAACTAGAGCTCCCTTTCTTTTACACAAATATGCCACAGATTATGTTATTCACAAGGAAGTAGTAAGGCATCTATACATTGATGGGATTGGAAATTTATTATTCGATTAGAAGAAAGCTATGTACCCCCCTCTCCCGTTCTATATAGGTAGCTATAAGTTCTCCAAGGTGAACAGTGCACCCGATTTTGTAAAAGAGCTAGAATAATTCCACTTTGGAGAAATAAGATTCCATAGAAATAATTCATAAGACAAGGTTGCTAACTACTGTGCAGCAGCAGGAGTACATTTTGAGTACACGGATTACTGGGACAAAAATGAAGAAATATTCTACAATGCCTGCAATATGACAGCATTAAGGAAAATATTCAAGCAAAAGATAACAACTGTAGGTGGAAAGGGAAGTAGTAGTAAAGCCACTGAGCAACAAAAGAAACAAGAAGAAGAATCCCTCAAATTATTGTAGGAAGCAGAGCAGCGGTTAGAAAATAAGGAGCGACAAAGGTTAAAAGAGGAAGAAGCACAGAAAATGCAAGAAGAAACTGAGAGGTTGAGACTGGAAGCAGTTGTCCAAGGAAGAAACCAAGCAGAGCAAACAGTTGAAGAGCTTTGAAAAATGCAGCAGGAGGAACAAGATCGTGCCATTATTAAGCAGACACGGTCTCATGATGATGATCCTTTAGAGTCAAATGTCCCATCTAGTGGCATAGCTATAAAATATCCAGATCTAGCATTAGAGTTTGGGCAATTCCTTTCATCCCATCTCAAGAACATGCAGTAGCTGATTTCAACACAATTTTCTATGACAGAAATAAGAAAAGAATTTTCATGAGAACATAGAAGAAGGTGGACACCGGGAAGATGGTAAGTGAGAAAACAGTTGTCCACGGGACTGACAAGGACCCTAAACTCCTGGGAAGGGCGGGTGTAGCCTCGACCCTTGCAAATGTAGACAATGTGGATAGGATAGTGGACGATTTGGAACAATATAATAAAAAAGTATACCAAATGAAGGATACTTCAAAGAAGGAAAGAGGTGAAGGGCCAAGCCTAAAAAGGAAACATGAATATAGTCTCAGTGAATTAGATAAATTGAGAGAGGCTTGCCAAATTTTGCAATCCAACAAGGATGCCCTAGTGTTATCAGTCAATATCATTGAAGGAGAGAAGAAGGATCTCGAAAAATAGGTTGCAGACGTAGAACAGAAAGGGGATGCAACAAAAAAAAGGGTGGAAGAGCTAGAAGCTTGGAACCTTTTACTAAGAGAACAACTTCAGGTAGCAAAGGAGAAACAGATAGATATGACCCCTTTCCGGAATCAAGCCTTGGTGCTGCAAAAGGAAATAAATCGGGTTTTGTTGAGACTAGCAGGGGAGATGTATAGAATTAAACAAATTGAGCTTAGATTGAAAGAACTAGCACTCGGTTTATCAGAATTCTGGAAAAGGTTATCAGAGGTGGTTGAACTTGTGAAGAACCAGTTAACATGGATAGGATCCTATCCAACATTTCCAGCAAATATGCCTCAGAAGACTACATGAAGTCTTAAGATGGAGGTGGCCATATTGAATTTCGGGTGTAGAACAGCAGTAAGATTAAACATAACCATTGAGAGAACTATTGAAAAGTGTGTTGAATTATACAAAGGCATGTGTTTTGTTCACAATCAGTATATGGTTTTAACAGGCGCCCTGGACCAAGATTTCCCAGTAAGGGAGGAACATTTGAAGAACTTGCATGAGAGGCTATTAAAAGGGGAAGAAATCATATCCAAGCTTGAGGTTGTTAGTGAGGAAGACATTAGGATCTGGATTATACAAGCTTCAGGCCACAAGCTCTTGTTGGAGGAATCTTTTAGTCAAAATGCACCCAAAATGAAGGAAATTGAGTCTCAGTTCAAAACATGAAGTGGCAGTGCGTGTGCTGGAGCCAGTCGAATATCGGGTCATCAATGAAGAAGCCCAAGCATGGAGCATTTTTATCAAGACACCAACTGGGCCCACATAAATTTTTCTTATTCACAAACTAAAGATTATATAATATTTTTGTATTTACTCCTTTTCTAGTAATACACTAAAAGATGAAATTTTGTAAAGGAAGAGTCGAGGAAGCCCAAAAGGTTGGGGAAACTCAAGAGTCATTTTTGTAATTTGTATAAGTAGAGGTAAAATAGATGAAGCAAGGAATTTTCTCTAGCATAGTTACTGAAGTTTGTTGTAAGAAGAACTATTTTTTATTATAATAAAGAAGATGGAATTCTGCTAGAGAGAGTATTGCATAAGTCTCAAAGCATGTTGTGTGAAGCTGAATGGAGAACTATTTCTTGTTTAGCATTATATAATCTATGAGATCATTCCTAACCCTCTGAATTACTTCTAAGTTATGACTGATTTTATATTATGTGATGAATCTTATGCGATAATGAATGATGAGTTTTTAAATATCACTGAGCTATCTCTGTGTTAACTTTCTGTTGTATGCCTATATCTTCGATTTCTCAGCTATCTGTAAAGTTCTTTATACAAATAGTACAGTACATCCTTCATTCTTATTTAATGGTAATCTTGCTCCCTGGGGATAGGTTAGAATAGTTTTAGATTAGTTGTTTTGTTTCTGTTACTTGCATTTAATCCAGGCACTTGCATTTCATACATAAAAGATAAAAAAATATAACCAATGGATCGAGCTGCAACCAGTAAAAATGATTTAAGAACACACTTTAACTCTACGGTAGACGGACCGCAAACCAGATGGATTCCTCATATCAAACAATAAATGAGTTATTTGGGAACGATTATTGGGGAGGATCCCTACTATCAGTACCTGGTATTTTCCAGGCATCAGCAGTTTTGGCACTAGAAGGAGGGCCGCCAGCGCATGGTTGGCCAAGGAAATCCATTTCCTCAAGAATATTCCACCAGTGATAGTTCTGAAACCAATTTTCCCAAGGATTCTAGTAAAATAAAACCTAATCATGAGTTAGAAGTTCCAGAATATCTCCATCCTATTTCTCTCGAAGTAGTCAATGATTTAAGAAGAATCACAAGGTCGTATGCGAAAAAACTCGGAGGATTGCCGAGTATCCCTGACTTACCTAGAAGACAAGCTCGCAGAAAAGAACGCCCTTTCATAGAAGATTCAGTGTTAGTCAGAGATTTTGAAGAGATGATAGATTTAACTTTGTAGGAAATTGGTCAACCTCTTGACCAGTTGCAACCTGATTCTCCACCTTGCTAAACCTGTTCGAACCCCTGTTCAGTCTCCACCTTATTCTCCACCTCGAATCATGGATGGAAATGTGGCTGGAAATGCACCTGTAAATCCAAATGCTAATCAGCCACCCCCACCACCATCTTGGAGGGGAAGAACCCCTCTTAACTTGGCTGCTCCATTACATAATCTGTCGGCTCACCTTGAGAAATCATTACCCAAGTTTAACCCAACCGAAGGCATTGATTTGGATGATCATTTAAAAAAAAAATCTTAGCTCTTGAAGTTTTATCAGCAACAGAACATGAAGATGTAGTATGCAGATTGTTTCCACATACCCTTAAAGGAAAAGCAGCATCATGGTATTTTGGCCTGCAAGCAAATTCAATTACAAACTAGAATACATTTGAAAGACTGTTTAAGAATAAGTTTGGACGCCAAAGAACCACAGCTACTTTAATGAAAGAATTGCTTGCCCTAAAGATGGAGAAAAAAGAGAAAGTGCTTTATTTTAATCATAGGTTCGCTGATCATTTGAATAATTTCAGTGCCGCTATAATGCCTACTGAAGAGACATTAATGGAATACTATTCTTCGGCACTTTCCCAGAGATAGAAATGTTCATGAAACGATCAATAAAACCTTCATTGTTGGAAACCTATGAAGAATCTAAGAAGGTAGAAGAGGAACTCGAAAGTATAAATAAACAATCTGCAGATTCAGATACAAAAAATTTTAACAAGAAGCCTTTGTTGTTGACTAAACCCAAAGAGGAACGATCAAACAAATTGGAAAATGTGGGTACAAAATCTCTCAAACAAGAAAAAAGAGGAAAACAGTCCATCCCAACGACCCACTGGTAACACTTCTGTGTTAAATATCACTAAAGTTGGTATGCATAAATTTTGTACTTTTCACCAGCAACCCCATTCTGAGAAAAGTTTCCTTCAATGGATTAATTCTATGAACTTAGTTGTGAATCAGCTATTGGATGTTTAACTAACAAAACCTGAAGTTAAGGAAGAAAAGGAAACTGAAAAAGAAACAACTCCAGAGGAGACAACTATGGTTTTGTGGGATTGTATTACCACAATTATATTAGAAAAAGAAGAACCCACTGAAGAAATACAACTTTCGGCAGTCAACGTCACAACAAGAAGTCAAGGACCAATAACAGATGAGATTCTATTGCCTAAGATTAAGAAGTTCCAAGAAAATATAAGAAAACTTGCCAGTAAGACTCAAAACCCACCCATACCTGAAAAGGTCATAGAAAAGCAGAAAACTCAAACAGTAAGTAAACCAGCAAAGGTCATGGAGAATAAGTCAAATAATAATAAGAAAATCTCAGAGGAACCAGAAAGGGGATATGATATAATAGAAGATATTAAGAAAACCAAGGTAAACGTTTTGTTATTTTAAATGTGTCATTTACTGCAACAAAAGAAGAAACTTTTGAAAGCCCTGGGTCCCCAAGCTGAAAAAACTCAGGACAATATCCCATTAGACAAAGAGATAAATGAAGCCAGCATTGGAGGAAAGTCCGAGTCTCGAACTAAGCCATTCATGTTGACCTTTGAAATTTTTAATTTGAATGTTCACAATTGTTTGGTTGATTCTGGAGCATCTTCGAATGTCATGCCTTTTTCAGTTTGTAAAAAGATAAATGGGAAACCTACCCCTTCTGCTAGTAAAATTATTCAGTTGGACAGGACTGCAGTTAAAGTAGCAGGTGAGTTGAAAACGTATTGATTCGATTAGCAGCTAATGAAAGAGTCTGTCAGTACATAGATATTATGGTAGTTGACATCCCTGAAGCTTATGGTTTAATACTAAGTAGGGATTGGTCTGAAAATATTAATGGGTATTTTGCAACAAATTGGTCTCACTTTTGGTTACCTTACAAGGGTTGTCAAAATCATATTAAAATACTAAGAAAACCACACATGAAATACAATGTGACGCAACTTGAAGGAAAAAATGAACCTGTGAATTTCGCACATTCTGTTTTGGGAAATTGTTTTTTAGAACTTGAACCAGGAAATTATCAAGCGGAAGAGGCCAATAGTGAGTCAAATGAGCAGTCTGATCTCCTTCACATCTGGCAGACTGACAATATTGATTGTAATATAATTAATTTAGTTTTTGTTTCAAAAAATAGAACTAGTGCTTTAGAAGTAGAGAATCGGTTTTGGTTATTGTATTTTGATGGTTCAAAAACTCAAGAAGGATCAGGGACCGGTTGTGTCCTAATTGATCCAGAAAAATAAAATAAAATAAAATAAAATAAAATAAAAATAAAAAAATAAAAATTAAACCTTTTTTATCCTATAGATTAAAATTTGAATGCACGAACAATACGGCTGAATATGAATCACTGATTCAAGGATTAAAAAAGGCCATTGATTTAAAAGTTGGGAATTTAAAAGTCTTTGGAGATTCTGAAATAATTGTGAAACGGTTTCGCAATACAATCCATTGCTTATCTCCTCATTTAAAAGGATACCAAAATGAACTATGGGCACTCATAACAAATTTTGATGCTTTTAACATTAATTCTATCCCTAAACTAAAAAATGTAGTAGCTGGTCTATTAGCTACCTCTGCTGCAAGGTTGGTGCCTACAAATAGCAAATGTTCAATTGAACTGGTTTTCAGGCCATCCGTACCCGATAATGTCACCAATCTAAGAGTATTTGATGATGACCAGCATATTTTGGAATTCTTAACAAATGAGGAAACTTTTAAAGATGCATTTATTGATGATGAGGAGCACCAAGCGAATCTTCAGACTGGTAATTTCATACCAAAAGGGGTAAGGACATTAGAGGGGATGTTTGATTTAATTAAAAAATTCCGAAAGCCAGTGAACATCAAAACGCATAGCTCATCAATGCAGTATGATCTGATCAATTTGGGAACAGAAGCTCAACCCAAGTATGTCAACTTGGGGAAATGTTGTTCTCCAGGTGAAAGAAGTAAGTTCATCAATTTATTTCAGCAGTATAAGGATGTATTATCCTGGACTTATGATGATATGAAGACGTATGACACTCGCATAATCCAACACATCATTCATATTAAAGCGGGTGTAAAGCCTTTCCAGTAGTAGCTTCGTAAGATGCATCCTAAGCGAGAACCCCTAATTCAAAGTGAAGTAAAGAAATTATTGGATGCCAAGATTATTTTCAAGGTTTGACATTCAGAATGGGTAGCGAACTTGGTACCATTGAGGAAAAAGTCTGGAGAAATAAGAATCTGTGTGGATTTTAGAAACCTAAATCGTGCTTCAAACAAAGACAATTATCCATTCCCTCCCATGGAGCAGATTTTGCAGATGGTGTCTGGCTCCGAAATATTCTCCTTGTTGGATGGGTTTTTGGGCTACAATAAAGTATTGTTAGCAGAAAAAGATAGACTGAAAACTAAGTTTCGTAGAAAATGGGGAACGTTTTCCTATAGGAGAATTCCCTTTGGGTTAATTAATGTTGGAGCCACTTTCCAAAGAGCCATGGATATAGATTTCCGGGGACTGATAGGCCGCAGTGTAGTGGTTTACTTGGATGATGTAACAGTGTTTTCAAAGAAAAGAGAAGAACATCCATATCATTTAAAACAAATTTTTGAGCGTTGTCGGAAATACGGTATCTCTTTGAATCCCCAAGAAATGTGTTTTCGCGGTGCTAGAAGGAAAGCTATTGGTTCATGTCATTTCTAAAAGGGGAATCTCTATAAACCCAGAAAGGATTGAAGCGATAGCACAGATTCATTTTCCCCATAATAAGAAGGGTATGCAATCGTTTATGGGGACCATTAATTTCGTGCGAAGGTTTGTGACTGATTTTGCACAGATAGTCAAACCTTTGCAGCAGATGGTTAAGAAAAATGTGCAATTCAAATGGGATGACTTAGAAAAGGACGCATTTACTAATATCAAAATAGCAGTAGCACATGCACCTTCACTTAGAAGTCCTGATTTCGATAAAGATTTCATACTGCACACTTTCACTTCTGATAGTTCACTTGCAGCAGTACTGAGGCAAAGGGGAGAAGGGGGAGATGAATTCCCTATTTCATTTATGAGCATCAATTTGCAAGGTGCTGAATTGAACTACCCCACCATTGATAAGCAAGCTTATGCAATGTTTAAAGCGGTAAAACAATTCAGGCCATATATACTTAAAAATCGAACTAAAGTGGTTGTTCCTCACCCAGCAGTCCGAAGCCTCTTCGTGCAAAAGGAGTTGGGTGAGAGAAGAGGAAATTTGGTTACATCTCTTCAAGAATATGATTTATAGTTTAAACCAGCAGCCATTATTAAAGGACAAGGAATTTGCAAGTTAATGGCTGAAAGTTAGAATGGTGAGGAGGATGATTGGGAAAATGAGGCCAAAGTTCATATGATTGACATGTGTCCCATTTTTTTCAAGCCATATATACTTAAGAATCGGACTAAAGTGGTTGTTCCTGGCCCAGTAGTCCGAAGCCTCTTTGTGCAAAAGGAGTTGGGTGAGAGAAGAGGAAATTCGGTTACATCTCTACAAGAATATGATTTAGATTTTAAACCAGCAGCCATAATTAAAGGACAAGGACTTTGCATGGCTGGAAGTCAAAATGGTGAGGAGGATGATTGGGAAAATTAGGCCAAAGTTCATATGATTGACATGTGTCCCATTTTTACAGCTCCAGAATCATGGTATAGATACTTGATACATTATCTCCAACAGGGATATTTGTCGGAACATTGGAGTTCAAAACAAAGAAGGGCACTTCGGTTGAAATCAGCATCCTTTCAAGTAATTGATGGAATTCTTTTTAGATAGAATTACGACGGAGTTTTGTTGAGATGTTTAGAACATGAAGATGCAGCTAAAGTGGTTAAAGAATTGCATGATGGTCCTGCTAGAGGGCATTATTCAGGGGATACTACTGCCCACAAGATCTTAAGGGAAGGATACTATTGGCCAACTTTGTTCAAATATGCACATACATATGTAAGGAAATGTGATACATGCCAGCGCAGTGGAGGAAGGCTTGTTAAGAGGTCGGGCCATTACATCTAGTTGTGGTTTTGAAACCATTTGAACAGTGGGGAATTGATATTATTGGAGAAATTAATCCTAATTCTTCAATGCAGCACAAGTACATCCTTATAGCTACTGACTACTTCACCATATGGGTGGAGGCCATTCCACTACAGAAAGTAAATGAAGATTCAGTGATAGACTTCTTGCAAGAACATTTTATGACCAGGTTTGGGGTTCCAATTTCCCTAGTTTTTTACAATGCATCTTATTTATCATCAATTAAACTTACAGAATTTGCTAATGATAAAGGAATGAAGTTACATTATTCTGCTAATTATTATCCCCAGGGTAACAGATTAGTTGAATCTACCAATAAAAATCTCATTAGAATTCTGAAAAAGATTGTCATATAAAACCAAGGAAGTTGGCATATAGATCTCCTGAATGGACTCTGGGATGATAGAGTCACACCAAAGAACTCATTAGGAGTCTCACCATACACTCTAGTCTATGGAAAGGAAGCCATTTTTCCACCAAACATTTTACTCCCAGCCTCCCAGTTAGCCCAAGCTTCAAGAGGATCCAACATTGAAGTTTTACAAGTCAAAATTAATACTTTGATTAGATTAGAAGAGTCTAGGCTTAAAGCTAAAGAGAGATTCAAGCACCAGCAAGAGATTGTAAAGAGATGGTTTGATAAACAGAAATCTGGAAACAAAATTTTTGAGGTAGGGGGTCTAGTTCTTAAATGGGACCACCCACATGACGAAAAGGGTAAGCACACGAAGTTTCAACATCTCTAGGTTGGCCCGTTTCTGATTGTTGCGAAGCTAGGCTCTTCAACATATAAAATTTAGGATTTACAAGGATGGGAAGAGAATCTGCCTCTCAATGGCTTGGTTCTCAAACCTTACTTTACCTAGCAATTTCAAGGAACCTTTCTGTACATAAATAAACCGTTTGTTGATAGCCCTTTTAGTTTGTTTTGTTGCTTTGTTTTCTTCTATGCTTTACTCTAATTTATTTTAATAAACCAGCTCAGCATTTGGTGTTGGAATACATTGGGATTTGAACAAACTATAGATATTTTAAAGCTAGGAACTGCTTAATGAATGTTGTCTATGTGAGAATTTATTATTACATAATTCTTTAATCTGGCAAATCTTGGAAATAAAGTTATTTCTCGAACACATTGAATTCTTGTTTTAAAATCCTGTTAAATAGCCAAGGTTGAAGAAGTCTAGAATACTATTCTAAGGCTCCATCCACTTCACCTTAATATCTACCCTAGGAAGCTTGCAGCCTGGGATCCACGGAAAGGAAGCAGGATGGATGGATAGGTGTATGGTATTCAAAATAATCCCATGCCACAAATTAAATCCAAAGGGCTCAAGAGTCAATATTCCCTAAAAGAAAAGGATATCTCAGAAAGTGCAATGAAGCATAAATCAGCAACTAAAAGGATTGCTAAAAGGTTCTTCTCCGTCCATGAGCTGAACAAAATATCACTCACACAAAAGGACACCATGGATGGAAGAACCAAAATCATATCTCAAATACAAGAAAAGGCAATCCATAAAGACTCATCAGACAAAAGTCTGAAAGCATCAAAAGAATGCAAAAGGCATGGGAACGAGGAACAAAGAAATATGCATGTCCTAATCCTATTAAAATTATGTGGTGTCCTAGATGAAAGTTATCAAATGCAGAGGTAAATCAATCTTATTTTTTGTCCTTGGAAGAGTCATCAAGACTATGAAAGCCTGGTTTCCTTATCCCAGTGGACTGAAATCAATGACAAGCTTCAAATCTTACATTTCTTGAAAGACTGGACGATTAAATAATTGTTGAAAAGAAAAGATCAAGGTAAATGTATATGAACAAAGGTAATAAAGAAACTTTTGTTTCAAAATCCAGTTTGTTCAGAGATTTGTGTTCACCAGTTAGTCTCCAATTGTTGATGCTGCAACCACCATCCCAAAAAAAATTATGTTTTAGGGCCCCTCATTTTTACCTTGAATTTCTAATTTTTTTTAAGCCTCAAAAGTATACCTTGATCCTTTGGGATTTTCTTTATAACTTGGTTTTTTCAAGTTGTTTTGTTAAAATAAAAAACTCTTTTTTCCCACCCAATGCATTGGATGAACTCATGAAGTTTATCTGACATAGCGGAGGAGTTATTTGAAGGCTGTTCGAACCATTGTTTCTTGTGTTGTCCAAAAAACTCACAAGAATTGGCCATTTCGTCTGATGAACTTGTGACTATGGTACCGATCATAATAGAGAATACTCTCTTATGCTTTTCGGTTGGCTATCAGCAGTATTTCTGACACACCGGATTGACTTTTTGTTTTCATCTTCGATGTCCACGGAAGATATTTTGTCTTTGTCGCCCGTCGTTTCGGTTATTTGTCCTTGAGTCTTTCGAAGAGCTCATTGATAAGTCCCCTTCTGATGCTTCGGATGTGTATTCGGGTGTGCAACCAATAAATTTTATGAAAATACTTCCGATGCGCAGTTCGGAGCATTAGTTGGATCCTCAACCGATGGTTTTTTTTTCCATTCCGACAGGTTAATTATGTAGTCATCCGATAATATCGGGTCCTTCCTTTTTTTTCCATCCGAAGCTATCGTTTCCCCACGCAAGATATTTACTGACGCTCCACCTTTTGGAGCCAATAGGGTGTATGCCCAAAGCTCATTTATTATTTTTCCTTTTGACACCTGAAGCTCCATTTAGTATTTTTAAGCCCGTAAGGAGAAGCATTGCGGTTATTGTTCACCGTTCGAATCTTTGTTTCCCTGTGTGGAGCTGTCAATCATGGAGCAGATCTAGTCAGCTGTGATCTCACCTGTTTCAGCTCATTCAGTAGTCAGGTAGGATCTAAATCCTTTGCTTGTTTTGATAATTGGGAGGTTTAGGGGTTTTGCATATCCACGAATAATTTATAGACCCTTAGGTCAGTTTTTCCATTGTTTTCCCATCGAGAGGTGGAGCCTTGTTCTATTCGTTTTCTAGCCAAGGCTATGGGTTCTTCTTACCTGCCCCAGCTTGTCATTTTCCCAGCTCTCGCAATGAGAGTTTCCCTAACAGTCTTTTGCAGAATAAGGACTGTGGGCAGACAAGCGTTTCGCCATCTGCACCACTCCTACATTTCACCAATGCGAGAATGTGGGGATTGCGGCCATTGGCCAAGTCTAATTTTTGGTTGTCAGGGGTTTTCATTTTCAATTTCAGGCTGGGGGAGAATATTTTCGTGCCTGGGTGGAATCCCTAGATATCCTCCTAGATTTGCCTCCCCATTATCCATGGTTTTGCTTTTCACCCTGGAAATGGTGTTAGGGTATTTTTCCCAGAATAAATGCATTGTTGTCATAGAGTCCTTAGGGCTCGTGAAGTGGAGTCTACCTGCCTGCAAATCATGTCTAGTCTTTCTCTTGAAAATTCTTGAACCCATTGTTTGAGTTTTTTATTCAATATTGCATGACTTAGGGTTGAAATAAAATAATGGCAAAGATGTATCATGATGATTTGGTAAGGTTGTCTGGTTGAAACTTGGTTTTTCATTTTTTATTATATGCAGCTTCAAATTCGTCAGTCACAATTATATGCTTTAGAAATGAATCAACCTGAAACATTGTTTTATGATTTAAGCAGCCTCGCCATCTATATAGCAATATGCCTCAGAAAGGGAAGAAGAAGGTGCAAGCCGCAGAGGAGGATCCAGAGGTGTTGGAGACATTTACCACCATACACACTCTTTTTGGTCAAATTGGCCTAGTTAAACCACTATCCTAAGTATAATTGACATTAATTGACATCAGTGGAGCATTAATTGGCATCATCCAGTCACACCCATGCCTACCTACAGTCAAGGAGGCTAACTTAGCCTTCTCCTACATTCAGGGAGGCTAACTGGAGCACTTCGGGGGTGATCTGAGTGATATTAATGCACCTATTTGCTAACTGGTGGTTACAATCAGTTCAACAAGTTAGTTAAGGCACCTCCTCTCATTAAATATATTATTTAATGATTATTTAATGATCTTGAGTCAACAGGGGCGCCTCCACCAACTTCTGATGATTAGTTCAGCTTCAGTTAACCTCATTAGGGTTCATTGAAGTCATTGAAGCACTAGCACTTGATGGTTGGCTTGCTATGACATGTGTTTGATCTCTTTCAGTTGAGACTCAGTCATTTATTGCACTCTGACTTTAGTTAGGGTTTGGTGAGTCAATTAGGGTTTTGGTCAGTGGTTAACTGAGTGTGAACCAATGGCTTACAATCAGTTAAGCTACACTCACTCATTCAATTCGAATGGCCTCCTTAGGTATTCGAATTGCTCACTCATTCAAGCTGTAGCATGACATTGTAATTGTAATTATTCATTGTTTATTGAATATACAGAGTGGCTACTCATTCTGTAGACCGATTACACCATTTCATGAGTTATTTGTTGATTAATTCTTTATGAGATTGATTCTTTGTTCCTAGATCAATAGACAAGATTAATATGGTATTAGATCTTATGGCAGGACGAAGCTCTATCTCTCAAAAACAAGCTTTTTGACAGATTTCTGCATGAAATTGGAGCAATAGCTCAAAAATCCAGCACTACACCAGAAGTCAAGGCATACCACTTAATACCCCAAGTAACGAACTTTTTTATCAAGCTTTCTTGATTGACTATGCTGGGTGTGATGAAATCCTAGAATGTGCAGGTTGTCTGACCTTACATTTCCCTTTCTATTTTGATTTTCAGGTTTCTACAAGTGAAGCATTCGCTCCGGCACATTCAGATGGCCTCCTCAGTAGATCTCTTGAATCCACACAATTTCCACTCATGGAAAGGTGATATGGAGATTTAGCTGCACTCCAGAGGTCTTTTTAGAATCACCATGGACACTGAAGATGAGCCTGGATCCGCCATAGAAAAATCAATATTCTTGAACAAGAAGGATGAAGCCTTCGGTTTCTTGTGCCTCTCTATTTCCCGAGACCTTCTCTTCCATATTGCGGGATTGAAGACACTGAAATAAATATGGGACAAATTGGAATCTCTATATGGAAAACATGATGAGTTGAGGGTTTACCGGCTCAAAAATGAACTCATGTCTCTCTAACCATCCAATTTCGAGACTCTGAATGATTTCTTCACAAAGTTCAAGCATATTGTTTTACTCTTGAAGCAATGCAAAGTGGAGAGGGAGGATGATCAGCTCATCCTCACCATACTCTCCAAACTTGGTGCTGATTATTCAATTTTTGTTTCTACATTCCGTGTGGGGAAGCTCACAACCCCTGGATGGACCATGCCTACACTCAATGCCTTCATTGAGTTCCTAACATGTGAACATGACAAGCTTTTCCAGATGGGGATCATCCGATATTCTCGTGGTCAAGCCCTATATGTCTTGGGGCCCAAAGATCTGAAGGGTAAAGGTAAGCAGCAAAAGAATCAAAAAACTAAGTTTGATGCTCCTAAACCTAGAGTTGAAAATCACCAACATGGTGAGCCTTCCGGCTCAAGGAAGAACAAAGGAAAAGGGCACCATGGAAAGGAGAAAGTCAAGTGTTCTTATTGTGGGAAGGGCTTCCACCCTGAACATGCCTGCATGAAGAATAATCTTGATGAAGCAACCTCTCTCCTTGAGAGGAATCACATCAATCTTCCGGAGAGCTTTCGGAGGAGAGATCAGCAAGATCGGGAACCACAGCATGAGAAAGGTCATGCCCTCATGGCAAGCACTTCGAAGTCCAAAGCACTGTTGATTGAATATGGAGCTTTGAACCACATGATGGCTGAAAAAGACTCCTTTTCATCCTTGGAGACTAGCAAATCCATTCCCTTCCACATGGGAGATGACTCCACCATCATTTCCGAAGGACAAGGTACTGTAGATCTTGAAAATGGTTTTTTCTCTAATGTTTTTTATGTACCGTCTCTAGCAGCAAATCTCCTTAGTGTCTATCAGATAACACATACATGAGTGCCTAAGAGAGTCTCTTTCATCCCAAATGATGTTGAGATAACAAAAATTGCATCTGGGAAACTCATTGGAAAAGGCCTTGCAAATCATCATGCAAAAGCCTATGAGTTCTCTCACTTTGTTGCGGATGCAAAGCCCACAGCTCTGCTAACTCATGGAAATGAGGTTAGTAGGTTGTTGCATGAGAGGTTTGGCCATATTAATTTCAAATATTTGCAGCAATTACAGAAAAACTCCATGGTTGAAGGCCTCCCGGTCATCAAGGCAACCACGGGAATTTGCAAGGGCTGTGTGATTGGAAAACACCCTGAGCACAAGTTCGATCGGGGGAAGGCAAACCGAGCTACAAGCATATTGGGGATGATACATTCTGATATCAGCAGTCCAATTCCTATCACATCCATGAATGGATAAAGGTACATCCTTACTTTTATTGATGATTTTTCAAGGTGTACATGGGTTTTCTTTCTCAAAAAGAAATCAAAAGTATGTGAAAAATTTTCTGAAGTGAAGGCCTTGATCGAAAATGCCCCTGGGATTAAGATCAAGATTTTGAGATATGATAATGGAGGGGAGTATGTCAATAATGATTTTCTGTACATATGCTCCCAAAGTGGTATTTAGATCCAGCATTCAATTCCCTACACCCCTCGCCAGAATGGAGTAGCGGAAAGGAAGAACCGGTCTCTCAAGGAGATGACCACCTGTATGTTGGAACCTAAGAAGCTTGCTGCAAATTTGTGGGCTGAAGCCATGCATGCTGTAGAATACATTCAGAATAGGGTGCCACATTCATATATGAAAGGGAAGACCCCTTTCGAAGCATACTTCGGACACAAGCAGGATGTGTCGAACCTACGGGTGTTTGGGTCCACTGCATGGGCCCGAATTCTGCTTGATAAAAGAAGGGCTTTGCAACCACAAAGCATAGAATGTCTATTTATTGGGTATCCTAATGAATCTAATGGTTTCAAGCTATTGTATATCAAGACCAAACAGATCATCATCGAGAGAAGTGTCAAGTTCGATGAGCCTCTTTAGGAGTTGGAACTAGTGAAGGAGAAAATTGTTGATTTTCCTTCCTATTCTACTAATTATTTGGATGATGAAATTGGGGGTGATGACCCTGATTTGGATCCTCTTATTTCTGATATCAGTGTGCAGCAATCATTAGATGCTGAATCAGAACCTGAAGTGCAAAATCATCTTCCTACATGGGCCCGACAGACACTCTCCTCCGCAGGAGACAACATTGGAAATCTGGATGACACAAGGAGAACCCGGTCTGATTTCCAAAGAGCAGGTATTGCACTCTCTTGTCCTGATAATTTGCTGTTAAAAACTTGCTATTTGATGATTATTTCAGATCCAAAATCCTATTACCATGCTCGGAAGGATCCGAGATGGCAAGTTGCCATGGATGAAAAGATGAATTCTCTTCAGAAAAACACTACTTGGGAGCTAGTTTCTCTTCCTCCGGGAAGGAAATTGGTTCAATGCAAGTGGGTGTTTCGGAAAAAGGTTGCTGCTGATGGAACAACCTAAAAATATAAGGCAAGGCTGGTAGCAAAAGGTTTCTCTCAGGTCCAAGGAGTGTACTACCATGAGACCTTTGCACCGGTTGCAAAAATGGACTCCATCCGCCTTGTTTTGGCAATTTCAACATCCAAGCACTGGGAGGTGCATCACATGGATGTTAAGTCAGCCTTTCTGCATCAAGATATTCATGAGGAGATATACATAAAGCATCCCGAGGGCTACATCACTGATCCATCTTTGGTTTGCAAGCTAAAGAAGCTACTATACGGGTTAAAACAGGCCCCAAGAGAGTGGTATTCTAAGATGGATGCCTTCCTTCTCTCGCAAAAATTTCAGAGATGTAGATCAGATCCAAATGTATATTTAAAGTAGTATGACGGTCATATAATTATCATTGTTTTATATGTTGATGACTTACTGATCACAAGTAGCACAATTGCCTCCATTTCAGCCATCAAAATTGCTCTCCACAATGCCTTTGAAATGAGTGATTTGGGGCTTCTAAAACAATTTTTGGGGCTTGAAATCGAGCAAAATCCTGATGTGATTATGGTCACTCATTCCAAATACATTTCATAACTATTAGTCAAGTTTAACATGGCTGATTGCAGGCCTGCGCCATTCCCTTTCCTTTCATGGATCAGCCTTGAAGAAGGAAAAAGCACACCTCCCATGGACTGCACTATCTATCGACAGCTTATTGGTAGCTTGTTGTACTTGACACATTCTAGGCCTGATATTTGTTATGCCGTGAATGTTGTATCAAGATACATGCAGCAGCCTCATGATCTTCATTGGAAGGCAGCCAAGAGGATCCTCCAGTATATTCAGGGAACCAGGACCTACGACATTCACTATGCTGCAGACTCTGAGCTAGAGCTGGTTGGATACACAGATTCCGATTGGGCGGGTGATTCTATTGATTAGAAGCCAACTTCTGGATATGTATTCATGTTTGGTGGTGGCCCCATTTGCTGGTCAAGCAAAAAGCAGGCTGCCATAGCACTATCTTCAGCAGAGGCCGAGTATCGAGGAGCGGTGAATGCTTGCATCCAAGCAGTTTGGTTGCAAGGCATTCTTTCAGAGTTTGATCTTGGTAGTACTTTTTCCACTGTCCTATTTTGTGACAATCAAAGTGCTATTAAGATATCCATGGATCCAGTTACTAGGCAGAGGACCAAGCATGTAGAGATTCACATGCACTACATCAAGGAGCTAGTGCATGACAGGACCATCATTCTGCAATACTGCCCGACTAATGAGCAGATTGCAGACATCTTCACCAAGAGATTTTCAAAAAATAAGTTCACTTACCTCCGTTCACTATTGGGGGAGTTCAGCAAGGTGATTCAGACTACTTTTAGTGTTCAACTTGAGGGGGGGGTTTCCCACTGGGTTTTCCCTCTTTTCCTCACTTAGTTTGTTTTGAGCATTGTTTCAGTTTCAGCATTGTACAGGGTGACCTATGGCCTTAGTTTCCAGGGCCATACCATTTTTATGCATTTGTGTTTTCTAACTCCTCCTAAGTATAGCTTAAGGGGGGGTGTTGGAGACATTTACCACCATACACACTCTTTTTGGTCAAATTGGCCTAGTTAAACCACTATCCTAAGTATAATTGACATTAATTGACATTAGTGGAGCATTAATTTACATCATCCAATCACACCCATGCCTACCTACAGTCAAGGAGGCTAACTTAGCCTTCTCCTACATTCAGGGAGGCTAACTGGAGCACTCTGAGGGTGATCTGAGTGATATTAATGCACCTAATTGCTAACTGGTGGTTACAATCAGTTCAACAAGTCAATTAAGGTGCCTCCTCTCATTAAATATATTATTTAATGATTATTTAATAATCTGGAATCAACAGGGGCGCCTCCACCAAGTTTTGATGATCAGTTCAGCTTCAGTTAACCTCATCGGGGTTCATTGAAGTCATTGAAGCACTAGCACTTGATGTTTGGCTTGCTATGACATGTGTTTGATCTCTTTCCATTGAGACTCAGTCATTTATTGCACTCTGACTTCAGTTAAGGTTTTGGTCAGTGGTTAACTGAGTGTGAACCAATGGCTTACAGTCAGTTAAGCTAGACTCACTCATTCAATTCGAATGACCTCCTTAGGTATTCGAATTGCTCACTCATTCAAGCTGTAGCATGACATTGTAATTGTAATTATTCATTGTTTATTGAATATATGGAGCGGCTACTCATTCTGTAGACTAATTACACCATTTCATGAGTTATTTGTTGATTAATTCTTGATGAGATTGATTCTTTGTTCCCAGATCAATAGACAAGATTAATAAGAGGTAAAGGTCATATCGCGAGTGGAAACTATATACGAAGATACCAAGGATGTTACTGGAAGTGAAACTGAGTATAGATGGGGGCATATCTACCAAATGATCACAGACCAAAGCATACCAGATACAGGGTTAGAAGATTTTCCCATATATGAAAACATAGAAAGATCAGTGATTATGAAGGCTTCCACACGACTAGAACTTTTTCCATGTGCATAAGTGATTGGATGGATGCTTACCAAGGTAGACATAGCCAAGATGATTCTGTTGAATGTTGAAGGACAAGGCTTTGTTGCTTATAGTCCATCTTACGTAGCTCAATCCTGCAAGCTACCCACTCCTTAGACTCTATCTCACAGAGAAGTGGTTAAAAGAGCTAGACCTTGATATCATTGACAATGTTTGATGGATGATGATCCCCGGGAAGTAGTTTCATATGAGGCCTACTAGAGAATATGAAACCACAAACCTGCATACCCCCTATAGGATTTTGGCCTTGATGTTGAACAAGATTTTCGGTCGTGCCAATGGAAAATATTACAAGATAAGTTGGGTGCCGGTGATCTTTTTCGTTGCTACCTAAGGTACCATCTTCAACTGGGCTGATATAATATCTAATAGCATGTACTCATGTATAAGCGCAGCACTTGGAGGAATCTCACAAAATAAGTTAGATTTATATATGAGTTCCTTTCTGATTGATTGCATCTTGTGCAAGCAGCAGTTTCTAGCATTGAACTGCCAGTGGGATAAGACCAAAATGCCTGTCTATTCTGCATACCTGTTGTTTTGGGCACATAAATACTTCAGTCATTATAAGAGCATCTACGAATATTTCATAATGCCACTGTACAAGTTAATATTCCTTACTGAATGCAACTGCATGTCTTAGGAGGCATTGAAGATTGTAGTAGATAATGGTCATTATTACCTAACAGAAGAAGGTCTTTACCTAAGGATGTTTGGCGGAACTAGAGCTCCCTGTCTTTTACCCAAATATGCCACAGATTATGTTATTCATAAAGAAGTAGTAAGGCAGTTATACATTGATGGGATTGGAAATTTCGTATTCGATCATAAGAAAGTTGTTTACCCCCCTCTCTCGTTCTATATAGGTAGCTATAAGTTCTCCAAGGTAAAGAGTGCACCGGATTTTGTAAAAGAGCTAGAATACTTCCACGTTGGAGAAATAAACTTCCATAGAAATGATTTAGAAGACAAGGTTGCTAACTACTATGCAGCAACAAGAGTACATTTTGAGTACACAGATTAGTGGGACAAAAATGAAGGAATATTTCGCAATGTCTGCAATATGACAGTGTTAAGGAAAAGATTCAAGCAAACGATAAAAACTGTAGGTGGAAAGAGAAGCAGTAGTAAAGCCACTGAGCAGCAAAAGAAACAAGAAGAAGAAGCCCTCAAATTATCGCAGGAAGCAAAGTAGCGGTTAGAAAATGAGGAGGAGTAAAGGTTAAAAGAGGAAGAAACACAGAAAATGCAAGAAGAAACTGAGAGGTTAATACTGGAAGCAGCTGGCCAAGGAAGAAACCAAGCATAGCAAACAGTTGAAGAGCTTTGAAAAAAACAGCAGGAGGAACAAGATCGTGCCATTCTTGAGCAGACACAGTCTCATTATGATGGTCCTTTAGAGTCATTTGTTCCATCTAGTAGCACAGCTATAAAAGATCTAGATCTAGCATTAGATTTTGAGCTAATTCCTTTCATCCTGTCTCAAGAACATGCAGTAGCTGATTTCAACACAATTTTCTATGACAGAAATAAGAAAATAATTGTCATGAGAATGGAGAAGAGGGTGGAAAATGGGAAGATGGTAAGTGAGAAAACAGTTGTCCACAGGACTGACAAGGACCCTAAACTCCTAGAAAGGGCCGGTGTAGCCTCAGCCCTTGCAAATGTAGACAATATGGATAGGATAGTGGACGATTTGGAACTATATAAGAAAAAGGTATCCCAAATGAAGGAGACTTTAAAGAAGGAAAGAGGTGAAGGGCAAAGCCTAAAAAGGAAACATAAGATAGTCTCAGTGAATTGGAGAAATTGAAAGAGGCTTGCCAAATTTTTCAATCCGACAAGGATGCCCCGGTGTTATGAGTCAATATCATTGAAGGAGAGAAGAAGGATCTCGAAACAAAGGTTGCAGAAGTAGAACAGAAAGGGGATGCAGCAAACAAAAGGGTGGAAGAACTAGAAGCTCAGAACCTTTTACTGAGAGAACAACTTCAGGTAGCAAAGGAGAAATATATGGATATCACCCCTTTCTGGAATCAAGCCTCAATGCTGCAAAAGGAAATAAATCAGGTTTTGTTGAGACTAGCAGGGGAGATGTACAGAATTAAACAAATTGAGTTTAGATTGAAAGAACTAGCACTCAACTCATCAGAATTCTGGAAAAGGTTATCAAAGGTGGTTGAACTTGTGAAGAACTAGTTAACATGAATAGGATCCCATCCAACATTTCCAGTAAATATGCCTCAGAAGACTACAGAAAGTCTTAAGATGGAGGTGGCCATATTGAATTTCGGGTGTAGAAAAATAGTCATATTAAACACAACCATTGAGATAACAATTAAAAAGTGTGTTGAATTCTACAACGACATGTGTTTTGTTCACACTTGATGTATGGTTTTAACAGGCGCCCTGGACCAAGATTCCCAGTCAGGAGGAACATTTGAAGAAATTATAGGAGAGGCTATTAAAAGGGGAAGAAAGCATATCCAAGCTCGACGTTGTTAGTGAGGAAGACATTAGGATCTGGATTATACAAGCTTCAGGCCACAAGCTCATGTTGGAGGAATCTTTGAGTCAGAATACACCCAAAGTGAAGGAAATTGAGTCTCAGCTGTCAAAACATGAAGTGGCAGTGCATGTGCTGGATCCAGTCGAATATCGGGTCATCGGTGAAGAAGCCCAAGCATGGAGTGTTTTTATCAAGACACCAACTGGGCCCACTTAAATTTGTCTTATTCACAAACTGAAGATTATTTAATATTTTTGTATTTATTCCTTTTCTAGTAATACACTAAAAGATGAAATTTTGTAAAGGAAGAGTTGAGGAAGCCCAAAAGGTTGGGGAAACTCATAAGTCATTTTTGTAATTTGTATAAGTAGAGGTAAAATAGATGAAGCAAGGACTTTTCACTAGCATAGTTACTGAAGTTTGCTGTAAGAAGAACTATTTCTGATTATAATAAAGAAGATGGAATTCTGATGGAGAGAGTATTGCATAAGTCTCAAAGCATGTTGTGTGAAGCTGAATGCAGAACTATTTCTTGTTTAGCATTATATAATCTGTGAGATCGTTCCTAACCCTCTGAATTACTTCTAAGTTATGAATGATTTTATATTATGTGATGAATCTTATGTGATAATGAATGATGAGCGTTTTAATATCACTGAGCTATCTCTATGTTAACTTTCTGCTGTATGCCTGTATCTTGGATTTCTCAGCTATCTGTAAGGTTCTTTATACAAACAGTACAGTGCATTCTTTATTCTTATTTAATGGTAATCTTGCTCCTTGGGATAGGTTAGAATAGTTTTAGATTAGTTGTTTTGTTTATGTTACTTGCATTTAATCCAGGCACCTGCATTTCATACATAAAATATAAAAAAAATATAAATGGTGGATCGGGCCACAACCGGTAAAAGTGATTTAAGAACACACTTTAACTCTACGATAGATGGACCGCAAATCGGACAGATTCCCCATATCAAACAATAAACAAGTTATTTGGGAATGATTATTGGGGAGAATCCCTACTGTAGCAATGTAAATATGATGTACATGTGCATGATAATAATAAATAAATCCATAGTTGTATATGAAAGGAAACAAGAGCAAGGGGAATGATCATCCTAATGTTATGGAGAGATGTATTTAATCCATGAAGCCAATAGATGAGAGCCAAGTGTCCTATAGATAACTGTTAAGCTGTTAGATGTCAGTTTGACTCATGAACCCCGATCATTTAATGCTTCCAAGAGAAATGTAGTTGATAAAGTTATTGTCTTGGGGAAAGAATGGTGTGAGTTTGACTTTCCTTGGGACAGAGTAGTGTTAGTTTCCCTGCAGAACTGGGAATGGGGATTTCTTATTGGGTAAGTGATTAATTGCATTGTTTTCATCCTTAAATTACTTTTCAGTTGGGGGATGACACAGTAAGTCTGTCAATGAGTCTATCAATCTACCTATTAGTGATTTTGTGGGAGAGTAAATTGTTATGTGTTCAACTGACTCAGTCCTTCATCGGTGTATGTATCTCTCCCTGTCTTGAGAGAAATTTATTTTATGATTACTATTCTTTAATCATCCATCCATTGACCAATCAATCATTCTCATCTCATGGAGAAGAGTCGACCAATGTTCCCGAGAGGAATCCTAATCATAATAGTGACATAGTGGGGAGTATAACTTAAGCTTTGGTTCATGGTCATTACTGTGAGTCAAAGATGTAACTGGAGAATGCAACTGCTATGTGTTCTTCTATGGATATAGGCAAAAGAGTGGTATAAATTTACCCAACATTAAACTTGAGCCTAAGCATCCCAAGTTTGTGTTGAAGACCTGTATAACAAAGTCTATTCCCGGAAGTGTTTGAGTAAGACTTAACAGAATGGTAACAGAGTCATGAAGCATTATGAATCCTCGTTGCACACCAAATAATTCCTATTCCTTGATATTGAGTCAACCCAAGTGTATTTTCCTGTGAGTCCTACTATAGCAGAGTGTTCTATTGAAAAGTGACCGTAGTGATTCCCTGGAGCCATTGCTTGTGCACAACCAATATGGGTAAGCCCTGGGAAAATAAAGCCTATAGGCAGATGAATAGAGTTTGGGTGTTCTTTCTATGCACACACTGGTATAATGCTTAGAGGAAGGTGACGGCTAAGAGACCATTGAGTGGTGAAAAGGTACCTCTTAGTGTTGTGTGGGGTGAGTATTGTAGACCCCAAGCTAATTGAGTCAACATGAGGTGTCTATTATTTTGGAGGTAAACCGGATCTAACTGTTTTTCCTACTTGATTTTTCGTGATCTCTAATAAGTGGAAAAAGTGTTGAGAATCGATTGGATTGAGATCCAATCGTAGTTGTGCGACCTCCTGGTGGAATAGCGAGGTTTGGGTGGTCTTTCTACACACACACTAGAATAACACTGGTACGTTGTTATGTGGGGCAAGTATTGTGGACCCCAAGCTAGCCAAGTTTGTACGAGGTTGATTACTAGTATTGAGTACTAGCATGGTATGGAGTGCATATCTGGCTAAGAGACTAGTGCATATCTGGCTAAGTTGTGTATCTTGAAAATGTCATTTTAAGAGTGTCTAGGTTTGCAATACTCTTGATATTTCCGTAGGAATGCGGTTTTCATATCTTCCCAAGTCTGATACTACACTCTCCTAATCCCATGAACCATCTTAAAGCATAATATTTCAATGTAGAGGGGAAAAGTTAAGTTTTTGAGAATCTTGTAGATAGTTATAGCTTCTACAAAGAATGTCAAACTCAAACAGAAATGTGTCCGGATCTTCATTACTCTTCCCATAGAAAGTAGGTAATGAGGGGGTAGGGATTTTTTTCATATTTACATCTTGTGTAGTGTCTAAGATAGGAAACCCAAAGGTAACTTCAATTCGGTTTTCTACTTCTTCTTATTCCTCGTGATTTCTAACCTCATAGTGATCTTCATTTTCTCCCCATCTCTCCATGTAGATTCGATTTTTAAGGAGAGTGTACCTAGGAGGCTCCTTTCGAGGTGATAATGAGGTGTCCCAATGTTCTTTTTCAAAGGATATATTCCTTCGATGAGAGAAGTTGTCAGTTGTATGTTTATTAGGTTCTACAAGAAGGGTAGGTTCTACTGTAGATGTCTCAATCTGTGAAACAACTGTATTTATTGAGATGCCAAACATATCTTTTAGCTACACGGGATCAATGAAATTGACGAAGTTTGGATCCCCTACTAGTGAAAAAGTTGTATCATTAGGTTTTGATACTAGTGGAGGGTTAATAGTTTCCAAAGGCTAACCCTCTTGAACTTCTTCAGGAATGGGGTCCGTAGAACTTCTTGCCATGGTTTCTTTACCTTCTATGGCTTCTCCTTTAGGTCTCCAAGAAGAACTACTTCCTACGTATGTCTTTCGATACCTTTCAGCTAAGTTAGTGGTTGGGGTGGAACGCCCCCCGTAAAGGTTAGTAGGAGTTTTAACAGAGTTTTGAGACCTAGTTCTAACGTATCCACCTTTTGAATCTCTAGGTCTGTTCCTAAAAAACTAAAATAAATTAGAAACCTACAATACTATTATTATTTTTTGGTTTTGTGGGGGGGTTTTTACAATAGATGCGCAGGTTCTTACCTCTTGTCTTACCACTCCCCCGCCACTAGCCTATTACTAAAATCCATAGGGAAATTCTACCTATTCTACCTTACATAACAACTCCCCGGCAAAGGTGCCAAAATGTTGGGTTATTTTATTATCTTAATAAATTCACCAAATATTTAATTATCGATCAGGGTTTATAAACTTAGAGTTGACACAAAATATATTCTAAGGTAGAAAAGTACCTATGATGTCGTAGAAATATTTTAATAAAGAAAATATCGAAAGATCTTTCAAAATGAAAAACCAAGTCAAACTTCAGAAATACAACTACTAGGTTAATTAGACTTGTCCAAAACCAATAGATCATAGTAGTATCAATCTATACTACTCTACTCTATGAACAATAACTGAAAAGATATAACCAATACTAGTCTAAGAAACAAGACTTGATCAAAAGTAAACTATATTTAAGCTATACATGCATTAACAAACACTCAAAACTAGGTTGAATTATCTAATTCCATTCTCCTTGAGGATTCTGAGGATATGCATCAAATGTGAAGAAACTGGAGAAGGTGTATCAAAATGACTTTCAAAGGTAACGAGAAAACTGAACGGAAGTAAATCTAATTTAACCTCTACAAAGAGATGCAAACTGAAAAGTGTCCAATTACAAGTGATTGTAAACATTGTAATCTATTCTTTACTCATGAGTAAATGATACTTTAAGTATTTGAAATAGAATGCTAATTAACAACTAATATATTAACAAGGAACCAAGAACATGTATGTCTAATCACTATTCTAAAATCGAAAACATGCAACAATTATGCTATCTTATGAAGTATACTGATCAACACAAGTTTTAGGGAAATCTAAGCATATGGAAATGACTTAAAAAATGTAATCTAGAAGTAAGTAGAAAACTTAATAAAGATATTATATTTTGAATTAAATCTTATCCTATAAACATCATCATCGACTACAGAATAAGGAGAACAGATCATATGCTTGTACTAGAAATGATGATCAAACCATAAATAACTAATGTACTTTTTAGAGAATGAAATTAACAAGTTTAATCTAAAGTCAATCTACATAAGAATGAAGTAAATTAAACTAGGAATGAAATTGACAAGTTCTAAAGCAGTAGTCAATTAAGAAATCAGAGATAAAAGAAACACAATTCAAAA
>LPNX010653601.1:662885-676554 GCA_001517045.1 Pseudotsuga menziesii | reverse complement strand
CACACACTAGTTAACTACAGAGAATAATACAATTCGAAAACTTGAAAGACTGAGCTTTAAACAAGCATGGAAACAAAGCAGGAAATATTAAATTATGAACGCCGGTCCGGATGACAATATAGAACGACAGTCTGGATGGCGAAAAACAATGTAAAATATGAAATAAGCAACCTAAATGATCCTAACACTAGTTGGTTTATGCATATGAGGCTATAGTGCATAAAAAAATAGTAACTAAATTGTTTAGCAATTGAAATAACAGAAGAGCAACTATGCTAATCTACATCTAAAGAGAGGAATCATTTCCTATTGTATAATAAAATAAGCTAAATGATAAGTGAAGTTTATCTACAGCTATAGAATGATTAACAAAGTTGAACCTAACTACGAGCTAAGCCTGAAACATTAAACGGATTAAGCTCTAGCTAATTACAAATGTAAAACTCGAAAACAAACTGAAAGAAAGGTTGGAAGGAACTATATGGGACCAGTCACTTCTAAATTCTGAAAATATAAATGATATTAACAACAAAACATAGATTATATTAAGAACATAAAATTTACATTCAGGAGACAAAACAACATCAACTACGGGAAAATCGAATTACATACAAAGATTTAAAACAGAAACTACTTATCTGCAAAAGGAAATAATGGAAATATACATATAGAAGTCCTCTGGTTGTTGAGGGGCCCTTCTCAACAATCAAGGGTTGCGTCTAAGTCTATCAATCACTCGCAGAAGATGAATACATCCACAGTGAAATAGAATTTGTAGTAAACTTGGAACATAATTTTTGCAGAGTTTATATCCCTACGACTCCCTTCAGTTTTCGTCTGGAGATGTATTTTTATAGTTTTACAATAGAGGAGCAGGTTGACCCTTTCCGTGGTCGACCGCTCTAATAATAGGCAGTCTTAAATGCTGAGGAAACGACCACATAACAATTTACGACATCGCACAGGTTGTCTTCCTAATTCCTTGGACGTCGGTTCTCCTCGCACAAGCAGTCAGTGCATTGATCTCCTTTGACATGGGAAGAGAGTGTGGCGTTGAGCTGAGCGAGCAGGAGCCCAAATATTCTAGAATGAGGGCTCTCACACCATTGGAGACGCGTGGCCAACAAAATCATGAGACCGTTTTTGCTTTTAACGCCCCAAAATATTCCAACCAACAAAGTTGCGGGTATGAACAGAGGGTTGTGTGATGGTTTGAATGCAGTTGGGCGTCCTCGGTGTGAATGTCTGGGTGGAGCTCCAATTGAAAAACAAAGCCTGCAAAACAAATTCTATATGCCAAACACATCTAAAAATGTCACATGATTGTTAATAAAACCATAAAACAATGAAAATTAACCAAGACTTGTGTGATATTCAAATATATTCATACCTAGGTTTAATTGATGGTCTGAATGGCAAGAAGTATGCCAAGAAATGAAAAAAGGAATGTCGAAAGAGCAATTTAACAACCAAAAATGATGACAAAATAGGGCATCAACAAGTATTACATTTCTTGCGCATATCAAAGCTCGTAATGTTTTCCATGTTTCATTGATTAAAAAGTACATACATGATCCCTATCATGTTATTGATTGGAATGTGATTCAAGTGGAACCCAAGGGAGAGTTCCAACTGGAGCCTATGTGCATTATAGGTAAGAAGGAGACTGTGCTATGGAATTGCGCCATCGGCCAGGTAAAGGTGGAGTGGAAGCACTTTGGCCCATATGAGGTATGTGAGAGATGGAAGATGCCATAAGGGAGACATATCAATTTTTGTTTAGTTATGAAGAGCACTAAGAACAACATTTTTTCAATGGGAAGGGTACTATAATGTCCCTAGTTTTGAACCTTGACATAAATTATGTAAATGATGTAATATCAATGATAAGTATAAGGAAAATGGTGATGAGCTCAAGGCAAAGGCCTTAACATGGATTTCATGAATGTATATGGTTAGTGAACCATGCGCTAATCAAGGACAATAGCAATGCAAATATGATGTACATGTGCATGATAATAATAAATAAATACACAACTAACAGTGCAAGGAAACAAGATCAAGGAGCATGATCATCCTAAGGTTAGGGAGGGATGCATTGAATCCAAGAATCCAATAAATGAGAACCAAGTGTGCTAGAGAGGATTGATGACCCATTAGGTGTAATTTTGACTCATGTGCCCCTATCATTTAATGCTTCCAAGAGAAAGGTAGTTGAGACAATTAATGTCTTGGGGAAAGGAAGGCGTGGGTATGAATTTCCTTATGATAGAGTCGTGACAAAGTAGTGTCAGTCGCCCTGCAAAATTCGAAATGGGGATTTCTTGTTTGGTAAGCAAACAATTGCATTGATGTCATCCTTAAATTATTTATCAGTTTGCAGATGGTGCAGTAAGATTGTTAATGAGTCTACCAGTCAACCTGTCAGTGAGTCTACTAGAGAGTAAATCGGTTACGTGGTTGAGTGTCTCGGTCCTTCATGGGTGTGTATATTTCACCCTACCTTGAGAGAAAGCCATTTTTTATGATTATTATTCTTCTCTCATCCATCCATCGACCAATTTATCATTCTCACCTCGTGGAGAAGAGTTGAACAACATGCCTGAGAGTAAGCATAACCTTAATAGTGACAGAGTGGGGAGTATACTTAATCTTTGGTTCATGGCCATGATTATGAGTCGAAGAGGTAATTGGAGAACACAACTTTTGTGCGTTCTTCTGTGGATCTAGGCAACAAAGTGGTATAAATCACCCAGTTGTTAGTTTAAGCCTGAGCATCCTAAGTTTGTGTTGAAGACCTATGTGACAAATTCTATTCCCATAAGTGTCTTTGTAAGTCTTATAAAGTGGTAACAAACTGGAGTTATTGGTTGTGCATCACCGAGAAGGGTAAGCCCTAGGAAAACAGATCCTAGAGGTAGATGATCTGGGATTTAGGTGGTATTTTTACACACACACTGGTATAACACCTAGATAAGGTGACACCCGAGGGACCGTTGAGTGGTGAAAGGATACCTTCTTGGTGTTGTGTGGGGAAGGTATTGTGGATCCCAGGCTAATCAAGTTTGCATGAGGCATGTATGGTTTTGGAGGTAATCCATATCCAATTGTTTGTCCTACTTGATTTGTTGTGATCCCTAAGAAGTGGAAAAAGTGTTGAGAACAAAGTGGAATGAGACCCAATCATGGTTGTGCAACTTCCTAGTGGAATAGCAGTGTTTGGGTGGCATTTCTATGCACACATTGGAATAGCACTTATATGGTGTTGTGTGGGGAGGGTATTGTGGACACCAAGCTAATCAACTATGTGTAAGGTTAATTGCTGGTATTAAGCACCAGAGTGGTATAGAGCATGGATATGGATAAGAGACAAATGCAAGATGAGACCTACAGGTGGAATAGCGGGGTTTTGGTGGTATTTTTTATGCGCACACTTGTATAGCACATGGAGGAAGGTGACAATTAAGGGACCATGGAGCGATGAAGGGGTACCTTCTTGGTGTTGTGTGGGGTGGGTATTACTGATCCGAAGTGAACTGAGTCTGCATGAGGTTCCTGTAACTATGTACTGAGTAACCAGTTAGCATTTCCCCTCTAGTACTTGTAATATCCTGTTAACCCAACATAGGATGAAACGCATAAGCACACAAGGTTAAATTAGTGCATGCAACATCACATATGACCTAGAGTAATATGTGCACAGGGACGCACATAGTGAATTGAGATTATGCGGCGTGGGTTGCTATGTGGCAAAATAACTCAATATTAGACTAAAATATCTTGGTATCGGAAGTAGAAATAAAAGGAAAAGATTCCCCATGGTCGCAATAGGCCATATAGGTCATTATGGAAGTGACAATATACATGCTAATGACTTAGCCAAATAAGCCTCCTGAATGGAGTATGTAGTATCAAAGGTTAAAAGAGGCATTACATTGTTCCCATCTTCTTAATCAATTATGTTGGGCAAGTTAAGATCTTGCATGATGTTCAGATATCACATCAAAGGACAGGGTGGAATCTATAATTGTGAGAAAGCTTCAATGGAGATCAACCCCAACGTACCCTCACACACTCCACAATTAATGCAGTGCATGCTTCATCAATTGATCTTAGTTAAGAAGTGGTAAGAAGGTGGGATTATGGATTCTAAGGATGTTTATGTTGATAGCTTGAGCGAGGTCAATTACAGACTACAAGCATATTCCAATCAGATGCATTTCAACCAGGCTTTACATATGTTCTTCCTAATCATTTCAGTAAGCCTAAAATATTTTGAATTCTCAGTTTGTCTATAAGTAATTTATGAGGAAGTACATGATGAATCATTAGGGAATGGTATGGGGATTGACAATGGTTTAGGGTGGAATTATTGTTGTTAGGATTGGTGGGGTGTTGGAATTAGAAATGTTGATGTTGGGATTGGTGGGGTGTTGGAATTAGAAATGTTGATGTTGGGATTGGTGAGTCTTTGGGAACTATATTTCTTTCGAGCATTTTGATCCCCCATTCACTAAATTTGTTCCTTATAAACCTATTGAGCATTGGTTTGGTAAAGTGAACTATGTTCTCAACAATAAGAAGTCCACTCATATTGAATATAAGGTCCGCGGAGTGTTATGGTCTCTCTACTAGATTTGGTGGCTCAATTAGGTCTTGTTTAGGTTAATACAACCTAGAAACATTAGAGAATTGACAACATTGGCCACCATTCCCACCCCAACCATTACCCCCTATTTGAAAATGACGAAATTCGTACAGTCTTGGATCTCATTTTTAACAACAAGACTTCAATCTTCGCTATTGTCAGTCAAGTGTATAGTCAAAAAGAAAACTTAAACACTAAACATTTTGTAATAATTAAAACCTTGCGTTAATGAAATAAACAAGTTCAATTAGACTATAAGTACAATTCAACTAACTTTGACATTTTTCCACAAATCTGAATAGAGAAACTCAATTTATTACATCCAACATTATAATCTCATTGGGATCAAAACTTGAGGAGGTAGAGGAGAAAAAAAGTGCGCATCAAATACTTCTTTATGTGGAAATGGAAAGCCATAAATACCATCTCTCACCTATTAGACAAGATGAAACACATAACAACCATGGTTTGAATTAAAGCTTTGTTTCCTTTACATTATGCAAAATATGTTTGATTTAAGTATACTTTTTAAGATTATAAGATTTTTTTGAACATCCTTTGTGATTGATAGTTTTATATTTTTCAAATAGGGAATGAATATCAAACTTTGTAACCATCCTTATATTTGTATTTGTATACTGACCAATGCAACTACAACTAAATTCTAATAGAAATTATAAGTATTTTTGTAATAAATAAAAATCACATTTTGTTAAAAAAAACTAAAGAAAAGAAAAAAAAAATATTTAAAATTAAAGTATATCACTTTTATTAAACGTTGGTATTTTAGTTTCATATTTACACTCTTTATTGCACTGAGAGGCGCTCTACAGCCCAGTATGAGGGAGATCTTGTAACGTTTGTCCATATTATGTCGGCCAAAAATAATATTGTGAATATGGGAGAGATAATTTTAATTATCCGTCGTTTTTGTGAGAAAAACAACACAATATGGGGGACATGCTATCATGTTCCTACCTAACAAAATAATAAAAAATAAAAAGTCGAATTATCCACACACACAAAAATTTTGGCCTTGCACATGGTTTTAAAACCATGCGCAAGGCCTCCTAAACAACCCATGGTTTTAATGTACATTGTTTAGGAGGGTCTTGCAAATGGTTTTGAAACCATCTACAAGGCCTCCTAAACAACCCATGGTTTTCTTGTACATGGTTTAGGAGGCCTTGCAAATGGTTTCAAGACCATGTGCAAGGCCTCCTAAACAACCCATGGTTTTAGGAGGGCCTTGCACATGGTTTTAAAACCATGTATGAGGGAGATATTGTAATCTTCATTCTTAACAACACACCAAAGATAGCTCCTTGACTGCAATACTTAAGAAGAGCTTTGCACTTCGAAAGATTTGATCTCTCTCGGGGCTTGATAGAGAGGAGGATTTGGATCTATGTTGGTTTACATTTACATTTAACTTAAGGTATATCACTTTTATTAAACGTTGGTATTATAGTTTCATATTTACATTTGCATTTTGTTAAACGATATTAATGACATTCAAACCATATAAATTTATGATTTAAAAATCAATATATATATATATATATTCTATCGTTTTAGTCAATGTTTTTGATATTGTTTTTATTTTTATTTTTTTCATTATTTATTTATTTTTTAAATTTATGATATTTAAAAAAATATTTTTTTAATAATTAAAAATAAATAAAATATCATTTAATTATTTTTTTTGGAATAGTTTGTCATGTGATATGTTTTTTTATTGTTATATATTAAAAAATAATAACCCTTAACTTTTACAATTTTTAAATTATTACTATAAATCAATTTTAAATTGGATATATTAAGCACATATGAAAATGAATCTAATTTTTTTTTTTAATTTTTTATCTTAAATTTTTTACATATTAAGAAAAAGTTTCTATCCAAAATATTTGAATATTTGACATATATAGATTTATGATAAAATTAATATAATTTTTTTAAAGGCTATATCATTTTCATTTTTATTTCTATTTTATAAGAATGTTATATTACATAACATTAAGTGTTACAATATTTGGTTATAAGTACATGGCTACTCTAGGTGCAATTAAACCAGCATATATCCAAATTCTAGGCTCTATCAAGCGCTGAGAGGGATCAAATCGCTCTAGGTGCAAACCTCTTTTTAAGTATTGCACTCAAGGAGCTATAAGCTTTGGTGTGTCTTATATATAGCCATTGATTTGATTCAAACTAAAAGACGCATCTTTTTATTTGAGATGGACATAGAATATTTTTATTATTAATATTTAATATTATTTATGGGCGACATACAATATTTTTTAATATTTTTTATTTTTTTAGGAACGAACTTTACAACATCTTCCCCATACATGGTCTTAAAACCATGTCCAAGGCCCTCCTAAAACCATGGGTTGTTTAGGAGGCCTTGCACATGGTCTTAAAACCATTTGCAAGGCCCTCCTAAACCATGTACAATAAAACCATGGGTTGTTTAAGAGGCCCTGCTCATGGTTTTAAAACCATTTGCAAGGCCCTCCTAAACCATGTACAATAAAACTATGGGTTGTTTAGGAGGTCTTGCACATGGTTTGGACATGGTTTTAAAACCATGTCCAAGGCCAACATTCTTTTGTGGATAATTCAATTTTTAATTTTTTATTATTTTGTTAGGTAGGAACATAGCAAATTCTCCCCCATATTGTGTTGTTTTTTTTATCAACATTTTTTTTGGCGGATAATTAAATTTTTAATTTTTTTATTGTTTTGTTAGGTAGGAATATTGCAAAACCTCCCCCGTATTAGGTTGTTTTTTAGGCAGACATTTATTTTGGTGGATAATTAAAAAATTTATTTTTTATTATTTTGTTAATAACAAACGTTACAACATCTCTTCCATACTTGGCAATATTATTTTTGGCCAACATAATATGGACAAACTGTCATAACCCCAAAATTTCATAAAAATTTAAAATTTTTAAAGTAACATAAAATGTCTGAATACGCAGTTTAGTAACTGCTAGCGGTTAGCAGAAAATGAAATAGTTTAACAATTTGTATTAATTAGTTTCAAAATACAAATAACTAATACAACTTTAATTTTTATAAGTTATATAAGAATGACTTGCATTTAGATCGCTTCTAGCTGTACTAATAATTTACTTTTGGCAAGTAGGTGAGAAACTATCTTTGAAATGCGGGGCTTACTTAGCATTCTACTAACTCAAATGGACCGCTAGTTCTTACAGGTTCAGCAGGTAACGAATGATCAAGTAGGAGTTTATTGTGTATGATAGCGAGAAGTATTTATGTAGCATATTAAGATGCTAGTCTTTAAATTGATTATTTAAAAGCAGGGCTCTAATGAGGTAAAGTAATTTCTTTCATTGATTTGGTTCTAAGACAGTATTCCTAGTTTAGCCATAAATATTGTTATCCTTAACATACTTAGTAAAAAAAAATAGATTCTTCCAGTGAGCCTTAGAGCTCAAGCTCTAGACATACATTTACTTTTATTGTAACATGATCTTACTACCATTGTCATGTTTAACGCTCAAATGTACTGCTTTTATGCATGAATATTCTCCTATGATTTTCAAAGGTAAAGTTTACCAATAGATTACATATCTTTACTTCAACTCTTCTTTACTAATCATGAAGATTATCAACCTGTTGATTGTATGCAAGTATGCTTATCTTTTTGCACTGCTAGATATCAAGTTATAAACTTTGATTCCTAAGTTATCGCCATGCCACAAGTATTATTGTAAAAATACAATACCACATCGTTTTTATAATGTTACCAAAAATAACTTTTATTTGTATCCTTAGGTAGTTTTACTACCTGGTAATTTCCATGATATATTATAAGTTTGGTTCTTTATAAAAACAAGATTACTAGCTCCGAAGTACGGTTGACCTTATGTAACTAGATAAATTATCTCAAGGTGGAATACTACCTAACAACCACTTCCATAAAGTTGAAACTAAAGGTGAAACACATTATCAGTTGTATTCTTATAGTTTACTAAATCTAAAGCATGGTTTACACAATAGTAGGACTGCTATTTGTAATGTTACCACACTATATTGAGTTGTAGTTTATAATAACTACTATGGTAATTTTACTACCTAAAAACTTCTATTATAAGGTCGACATAAAAGTAGAAACATTATAAATGTTGTTCCTATATGATGCTAAAATTAAACAAAGCACAAACAGTAATATAATTGTCTTTGTAAGCAATAAAAAGAACCATCAAAAAGGTCGTTGGCAAAGTAGATATGAGAATCCACATTAGTAAACGTTATACTATGGTCGAACTTCGTGATTTTATTTATTGACAAGGTTTGTGCACCTTTAATCTATAGTCGATGACATAGATTCATTATTAGCAATGATAGAAGGCCTTAATACAATCGATTTGCAAATGATATATGTCTTTATACAAAATTCGATTGCATAGTTTTTAATTATGGGCAATGATAAGTTTATACTTGATAGTGCAAGGTTGACTATAGACATGACCCTCGCATGGTTAAATAATTTGGGAGGGCACATGGTCTAATCTCCTCCATGCATTGGTGACTTAAAAGGAGAGAAAACCCTATTCCTTTTGCATTTGGCTCCAAGGGTTTCGTCGGCTTGCAGGCTGCACTGTGTAGTTTCCTTGCGTCCTTGAGAGGTTGTTCCTTCTCTGTTTGCTAGCTCCCTAGTTTGTATTTGATGCAGAGTGGTCTCGATACCAAGACTTGTAGTCTCGATTTCTCTTGGGTGTAAACAATACTGTGCGAGTGGTATTTACTTACTCGCTTGGCTCGAATCCTATACATGGTTTTTAGCTCTGTCAAAACTTGTTCCTTGCCACGGCTTTGTGGAGTTTTGAGTTTGTTTCTTACTGCCTCCATCACAGGGTCGGCATAAGGGTTTGCTTGCTTCTCTGTGTATTTCACTTACGCTGGTGACTGTTCCTTCTCGGCTCAGCTCTCTTCTTACTCATAGGTAACATTTAATTTTTAAAATGAAATTTCTTTTGTTAAAAGTATTATTTAAGCTAGGGTTTATACTTATGAGTCGAGTCTTGTTTTAATGCTCGAAACTATGTTCTTTGTAGGAACCTGCAACGGCTCCAAGCCTTAAGTGAGAATAACACAACCTCAAGCTTCGAAGAACTTCGTGGCCTCCAACCGGTAAGCCCTGGTTTCAATGTGGGTTTTCCCTACTTACGATAAGGGTTGTTGGAAGGATTTTACAGTGAATGGAAGCATGGCTTCAGTTTCTTCAATGGTTAAAATGTTTAGTTTGTTATTACTCCAGTTTTACATTAAAACCCTTGCGGTGCTCGCTGGGTAGCACAGGCTCTTGAGCCGTGATATGTATTTGGTTTTTGGTTAAACATTTTAGCCCTGCAGCTTGATAATGTAATATAGTTGGTTTAAGAAAATAAGAATTTCGTTAATCTTTGAGTTTTATATGAGCTCTATCTTGTTTGCTCCAGTTTTACCTTTACATGTGGACTGTTGTTTCGTTAACCTGTCAATAATGTATTTAATTTACTGTTAAAAGATTTATAAATATGTTTTATTTTAAGGAATAAGACTGTGGTCAGTCTAATTGCATAGTTCATAGTTTTCTTTTTATTTTTATTTCACAGTTAGCAATGTAACTGGTTGTATTTCATTACAGGATTATTATGTGTTTGAATCGAATAGCAGAAAGGGTTTCGACCCTTGGGTTCTCACAGGTTATAAGCCTGCTTGGATTTAAAAAATTTATAATATATATATATATATATATATATATATATATATATATAATTCTTAGTTTATTTTGTTTATTATTTACATATACATTTATTTAATTTACTACTATGTAAGTTATATTTATTTTGAGTTCTGTAAAGAAAACAATATTAGCTCTAGAACTTTGTTTATTTTACAAAAATGAAGGGATTATATACGAATCCCTAATCTGGTTTTGTTAAGTTAATAATTAAGATTAAGTTAATATTTAAAAACTGTTTGGTTATTAACCTTTTTATATACTTTCTCAAATATTAGTTATTATTTCCTATAAGACTTTTATTTCCTATGAGTGTACTAATACTGTAGTACTAATGTATTTTACTATTTCTTATACTTGTATTTTCGTTTAATTAGTGTAAGTAAAACAATAAGTATAAGCAAACCATAACACTGGTTTTTCATTGCATTCTTTAAACATTGAAATAAAATCTATTCTATTTACCTACAGATACGAGAATCATAACTACTATTTTTCATTCTCATAAAGAATTATTTCATTTATTTTCAAACAATCTAACTGTGCTAGAGTATGACCTGGTTTTCAGGTGTGGAAAAACACAGCTTAGAAATTCAATTTCTATCTGTTTCACTATTTCCCTAACCATTTTCATTTCTATAAATAATCTTAAAAAATTATTGAATCTAACATTTCACAAAACCCTGAACTTTTAACATACATGTAACAAATAAACTGAGATTTATTTAACTAAGACAGTAAAAATAAAATAGAACCTTTTGAGGACAAGATGACAACAGCTTAAGGAGGTCATTCCTCCCTACCAAATATCCTGGAGAGCACTCAAACAATGCTTCCTCAGGACCCTCGAGCATGTTCCTGGTCTTCTTGGCTGAGAACTGGGTGGAGAATGCAACTGTAGAAACCTCTGTCACCTGACTAGTTTAAATACCTCAGTAAAGACCATCTGCTCTCAGCAGTATGATCTTCAGCTTAAAAAGTTGTACGTAGATCAATCTTAGCAGTTATCCCCTCAAACACTTTCCAGATTCCCCTCCATTGAATTTCTCTTGAGTAAATTCATTCACCCTAAATGATCACTTCTCTAGAATGAGCACCCTTGGCTCTCTTCAATGGGAAATTTTATAGAGATGCCTAGGTCTTCTGGGTCAGTTTTCATTAATTGAGCCACCTGCTCTGATTCCACTTTCTTAGGGAATCATGACCACAAATATAGGGAACTTGCCACCTATAACAGTTGGAAGTGGTTTGAGGATGCTGCCACATGTCAGTCTGCTCTCCACCCAGTCTCCTCCACCAATTTGACCAGTAAACACTCTTTTAACAGCTCTCCTAAGCTGTTGTCTCCTCATATAATTATTTATAATAAAATATTATGAATTTACATTAAATATTCTTGACCCCACTATCATCAATTACAACTTAGCATAAAATTTAACACAATGTTCCTCAAATAATATAAATTGTTTTTGCAAGTTGGGGCATGTGACACAAACATTACAAGATCTCCCTCATGTTAAACGTTACAAGATCTCTATCACGTCCCCGCCTCTCTACCAGGTGGAGAGGACGCGACTAACGCTGCTATCTAACCCGGGATATTTAAATCCCATGAACATACACATGATAAAATGAAATGCATTGAACTAATACATGCATAGATGCATAATTATTTAACATACATCGGAAGCAAACTACATTCCATTCAAGCATTTAGCATGTTCATCATTTTCATTGAACAACAAATACAATTGCAGAGATGAAATAGACAAGAATGCTTATCTTATGAAGTGAAGCTCATCCCGCAACCAGCTATGTCGCTGCAACGTTCCACCCAACCATAGGCCAGTGTGCTCCTCAATCTCTCAGCAACACTGCCACCCCCGAGCTGGGCATGATTCCCACAAGGAATAAGGAACACTGGCAGGCTCACACATAACCAAGGATACCACAAAATTCAGCCAAGCCAACACAGTTGAGTTTATCAGGCTGCAAATGAGATGGATAGGCTGACTGCTAAGCTAGTGAGCTCCTCAACAGAGCTATGGACACCAGCACCAAATCTAGTCTGGATTCTAAACTTCTACCTACCCAACACAAGGAAGCATCCCCTTCTCTATTGCATAGTCCCTCGGGCTATGCTTTCCCTTCTAGTGTTATTCAGGGTGTGCAAAGAAGAAAACCAACCCCCTAGATCTGTCTGTGAGGTTCCTTCACACATTAGGTTTATCAAGCTGGTCAGGCCCCATTTCCACCCCCAATTCAATTCAGACCAAAGCACAAATGCATACACAACAACATACACAATTTCTGGGTTGAGGGAAAACAGTTCGGCAATAGAATGGATTGCCAAGAAGGGTGAAAACAAACCCCTAACAACAATTCATATCCTAGGGACGTTTTGGCCCTAAAGTGGCCAAAAACGAATCTCAACAATACCAAAGAGAACGTGGTCTCTCCTCCAAATTGTTGGGCAACACAAAAATGATTTTCAGCTTGGCAAATAGTGGAGAAATGCAACAAAAATCATTGGGGAAGAAACCCAACCACAGATCATCACAAAAAAGAAATTCTCAGCCTAAGGAAAATGAAGAAACGACTTCCCACGTGAGGTAAAACACACATAGCAAACCCAAAAACATGAATGCCACACACAGGAAAATTCTAGCCGTTTGAGAGAGCCCCAATGTGGATGACTGATTGTGAGAAAAACACCCAGGAGCCCCAAAATCATGAATGAGAACACACAACAGACAAAATCGTGAAGGTAAAACAGCTCCCAAGCTTCACTACATGAGGAAAATGGAGAACGTGGGTGTATGGCCAAATGGGCATGCATTTTGGGTGTTAACTTGCCCCAAAAGTCAAAAATGTTTTTCCCCAAAAATGGGTTTTCCCCAAATTCAAATTTCCTGCCCATACTCTTTCCATCCCCATGTAATAACTACTTCAACCAGTTTCTGGCAGAATTAAATGATTGGGTGAATGAGACAAGAAAGGTAGTTGAGGAAAATGGCTTCACTACATGAGGAAAATGGAGAACGTGGGTGTATGGCCAAATGGGCATGCATTTTGGGTTTTAACTTGCCCCAAAAGTCAAAAATGGGTTTTCCCCAAATTCAAATTTCCTGCCCATACTCTTTCCATCCCCATGCAATAACTACTTCAACCAGTTTCTGGCAGAATTAAATGATTGGGTGAATGAGACAAGAAAGGTAGTTGATAGTTTGGTAGGTTCTCCCTTTGACATTTGGCTT
>LPNX010653601.1:603579-662849 GCA_001517045.1 Pseudotsuga menziesii | reverse complement strand
CCCCCCCCCTTATCCTTAGGAAATCATGCCCCCATCTCATTATTTGTTGCATTGGCATAGCTAGTTGTGGGTTTTTAATTAAATTGCATATTTACATGATGCCCAAATTATAATGTGCAAACTAGCACGAAATACCATCAGCAACGATTTTAATCGCTGGAACATAAAATGTTAAATCGATGGTGGGGGGTTTGCCTTTAGCTCCACACCATGATTAATTACAATATATACATCATATACATTTTTAATTCAAATGGGGTCAAAACCAATTTATTACATTCCCCTCCCCCTTCAACAGCACTATCCTCAGTGCTTTACAAAATTGAACAAAAATGCTACACTGGTACCGCATCAGTGCTCTGCAGAATTGAACAAAAATGGATGTGCCAATCGCATGGCATCCTCTATCTCCTACGTAGCCTCTTCAGTACCGTAGTGCTCCCATTGCACCTTTACCTGCCCTATGGCTCGGTTCCGGAGCATTGTGACCTTCCTGTCGAGCATGCACATTGGCTCGATTTGGAACTCTCCCTCGGGTTACACCTGAATCACTTCCCAATTTATCACATGGTTAGGATCATGTACATATTTCTTAAGCAAAGAAACATGAAAAACATTGTGAACTCTCGTGTTGGCAGGCAATGCAAGTCTATCTGCAACTGGCCCTATTCTTTCAAGCACTTCAAATGGCCCACAATATCTAGGTGATAGCTTGGCACAACTTCCAAGCTTCAAGGAACTCTTATTTTCCCTCACTCTAAGGTAAACATGATCCCCAACACTAAAATCTCTATTCAACCTATGCTTATCTGCATAGATTTTTCGTCTGTCCTAGGCTGCTTTCATATTCTGCCTGATCTTTACAACCTCTTGCTCCATCTCCTTGAGCAATTTTGGACCAAGAACAACCCTATTCATTGGATTATCCCAAGTCACTGGTGTCCTACACCTTCTGCCATACAAAGCTTCATATGGACTCATCCCCAAGGAAACTTGTTATCCATTGTCATAAGCAAACTCTACCAAGTGCAAATAATCTTCCCACTTGGTTGGTTTATCCATCACATACATGCAAAGCATGTCTTCAAGCACCTGACTAACTCTCTATGTCTGAGGATGGTAGGTAGTGCTGGTGTCAACTTTGTACCCAAATCTACTAACAATCCCTTCCAAAAGTTGGAAGTGAACTTGACATCTCTGTCAGAGACTATTGCCTTAGGAAATCCATGCAATTTGAAAATCTCCTTCATGAAGATCTTTGCAATGACATCAGTCTTATGCGTAGACTTAACCGATATAAAATGTGTTGCCTTTGTCAACTTGTACACCACAACCATGATGGAATCATGTTGTCTCCAAGTCATTGGCAATCCTGTAATAAAATCCATGGAAATAACTTCCCATTTCCATTCTGGAATTGGCAAAGCCTGCAACAAACCTGCTGGGTGTTGATGCTCAACCTTCACTTGCTGACATTTCATGCACCTTGAAATATATTCAGCCATGTCCTTTTTCATTCCTGGCCAAAAGTACTACTTTTTAGCTGTAACAATTGTCTTCTGATATACTGGGTGACCAGAATATGGAGCTTGATGGATCTCATCCATAACAACTCTCCTCAAATCTGTTGCATTTGGAATAAAAATTATGTTCTTATAGGTAAGAATTCCATCTTCTTCCAATTTATATCCCTCATACCTCTTCTCAAGACTTTGCTGCTGCAATTTGTCTTTGACCTGCTCATACAACTCATCTCTAGCAATATGATTAACAATCTGTTGTCGCAAATCTGATTGGAAAATACTAAGAGATGCCACATGCATTTCCTGCACCTTCCTATTGAGTGCATCAGCTACCTTATTCTCTTTTCCCTTTATGTGCTTGATTTCAAAGTCAAACTCACATAAAAACTCCAGCCATCTCGCTTGCCTCGCATTTAGAGTAGGCTGATCAAACAAATACTTCAGACCATAATGGTCTGTTCTTAGCTCAAATATTCTACCCATCAAGTAATGCCTCCACATATTGAGAGCATGTACTATGGCTGAAAGTTCTAAATCATGAGTGGCATAGTTTTTCTCATGTTCCTTCAACTTTCTTGATTCATAACATATCACGTGGTTTTCTTGCATAAGGAATCCTCCAAGCCCTTGACTGCATGCATCAATACACACCACAAAATATTTTTCTGGGTCGGCAATCTTCAAGACTGGTGCACTTGTGAGAAGATTCTTCAACTGCTAGAAGCTTTCTTCACACCTCGATTTCCATTCAAACTTTAATCCCTTATTTTGCAAATAAGTGACTGGATGTGCAACCTCGAAGAATCCCTCGATGAATCTCATGTAGTATCCTGCAAGTCCCATAAAATATCTTACATCTGTGACATTTCTTGGAATAGGCCAATTCATAATGGCCTCAATCTTCTTAGGGTCTACAGATATACCCTCGTCTGAGATAATGTGACCCAAATAATGAATCCTATCTCTATAAAAGTCACACTTGCTCAACTTTGCATACAGCTGATCCTCCCTGAGAAATTACAATGTCAATGTCAGATGTTCTTCATGCTCTTCCTCATTCTTAGAATAAATAAGGATGTCATCAAGGAAAACAAGAACAAACTTGTCCAAATATCTGCTGAAGACACTATTCATAAGGCACATAAAGGTAGCTGGTGCATTTGTGAGACCAAATGGTACCACTACAAACTCATAATGTCTATACACGTTATGAAGGTTGTCTTATGAATGTCTTCATCCTTGATCCTTACCTGATGGTAACCAGACCTCAAGTCAATTTTGGAAAATACCTTTGCTCCTCTCATTTGATCAAAGAGGCCATCAATTCTAGGAAAATAGTATTTATTCTTCACCGTGACTTTGTTCAGCTGTCTATAATCAATACACAACCTGAGTGTACCATATTTCTTCTTTACAAATAGAACTGGTGCTCCCCAAGGAGACACAATCGACCTAATATACTTCTTCTCCAACAACTCTTGTAGTTGCATCTTCAACTCTATCATTTTTGGCATACTCATTATGTAGGGTGTCTTGGACACTAGTGTTGCTCCTGGCTCAAGTTCAATTGTGAAATCAATGTCCCTCTTTGGAGGAAGCCCTGGAATCTCGTCGGGAAACAAATCCCTGAATTCCTGCAACACATGAAATTCCTCCAACCTAGGAGTTTCATTCTTTGTTGCCTCCAAAATATGAGTTGCATACAACTGGAAACCTTTCCTACAGAACTTATTCAATTGCATTGTTGAAACCTTAGGTTTCCTCACAGAAATCACCTTTGGAATGCCTCTTACAACTCTTGGGTTGCCTTCTTCATCCATGCATTCAAAAGTCTTATTATAACAGTCAAGATTTACCCTATGAGCTTCTAACCAGTCCATTCCAATGAGAACATCATAGGAACCAAGTGGTAGAACATTCATATCTACACAAGTGACCAATCTATTCATAACCAATGGACATTTCTCTACCACTTCAATAACCTTTCTCTTAGTTTTTGTGTCTAGCTGAACTAACCAAGATTTGCTATGCGTTACTTTCTTAAAAGCACAAATCTCCACTACTCTAGGGGTAATGTAACTGTGAGTAGAACCAGGGTCAATCAAAATAGAAACAGATTGCTCAACAATCTTACCTGTAACTTCAACCACAATTGACTGGTGATCTACCTGGTGGTCCTCCAGTGCTGCATAAATCCTAGGGATGGCCCTTGATACTTGACCCACTATTTCCGCTTCTTGAATGTTGTAAGTTGACCTTGCATTTTCATTCTCTAGTGGACAATTCCTACGCATGTGGGGTCCTCCACATTTCCAAAATTGAAGAGGTTCTATGTTCTGTTGTGGATCTCTTGGCTTCTCTCCCACCACTCCAGCTGGCTTACTCACAGCTTGGGATGACTGCTTCTATCGATTCCTGAAGTTAGAAGGTTTGAAACCTTTCTTACTTTGATCAAACTTCTCATTCTTCTTGTCCTTCCATGTCTTATGGTAATCATGTTTTCCTTTGCTTTGCTCATGGCAATATTTAGCTTTCCTTATTGCTTATTCTAGAGTTCTAGGTTCATAAAACTCAATTTTGTCCTTGTAAGACTGAGGCAATCCACTCAAGAAATGCTGGATTTTCACTTTTTCATCTTTGATGTACCTGACATACCTCAATAGTTCCAAGAACTTATTTTCATATTCTTCCATAGTCTGCTGTCCCAATATCAGCTCATGGAACTCTTTAATCTTGTCATCATAGTACCTATCAGAGAGGTACTTCTGCTTGAAATACTTCTGGAACTGCTTCCACACAATATTCCTTTCATTGATCTTCTTTACTTGTCTGAAGTGCTCCCACCATGTGGATGCTCTTCCAGTTAAATTGAAGATGGCTACCCTAGCCTTCATATTTGCAGAGTAGTCCTGGACTTGGAAATATTTTCTCATCCCAAGAAGCCAAGCTTCAGCTTCTTGTCCATTCTTTATCTCACCATTGAAGGTAGGTCACCTTTCCTTCTTAAATTCATCATGTGAATGGTTATGGTAACACCTCTTCCTCTCATTCCTGTGAGATGAAGAACTTGAATCCCCAGTGGATCCTTCAGATTCATATGACTCACTAGGAGATCTCTTTCTCCTTCTAGTAGTGCTCTTACTACCTTCTGGTCGTACTGTTCGGTCCCCAGAGTTCATCCGCCTCTGGATGTCTGTTAAACTTTGTAGCATGGCTACATTCAGCTGGTTCTGCTCCTCCTGAGCCTTAACCAATATTTCATTATCTTCCTTGTAACTCTGTATTTCCACCCTTATGCTTCTCATGGTGGTTGCAAAATCTGGGGGAGTCTCTTGCAATCTCCTCCCATTAGACTCTGTCTCAGCATTTCTAACTTGGACATTTTCCCCCATAGCATCTTCCTCGTGCTCATAGGGATCTTGTGCATCATTCATGCTGAAGGTTCTCATGGCTGAACCACAATTCACTTTACGGAACTGTACTATCTGGAATACTACCTTTGAACGTGACTATGATTCTGCAAAATGTGTTAATAACACAATTGTTAGCTGCATAGATTCCCATGAATCATACATTACTTACCTGCACTGGAAACATCATATATTGACAACTTTTTCAATTCATAGAATTTTCTTTTCACAAAGAACGACTGTCTCAGGGGGACGATGGGGGTCAAGGGGGCTTGCCCCCTTGTGGCTTCCCTATCTTTGATTTTCGCGCAATCTGGTGCATAAGATCGCTGCCATTTTTCATCTTTCTGGTCCCTGTAAATCCCACTGAAAACCTGTACAAATTCTCTATTTCTAGAAACTCGGCTTTTCCCATCTGATCGGAAAAAACTCAGGTTTCTCACCCAATGTGTCGGATGAACTCATACAACTCATCTGATCAGATCCCTTCCGACGAGTCATTCGCTTCATCGGGTCACTGTTGACAACTCTTCCGACGTGTCGGGTGAGTCTTCATTTCTCTTTCGATCTAAAACATCGCAAAACTTTTTCGATGTATTGGAAAAACTTACCGAGTCCATCCGACTCATATTGGAAAAACTCGTCCAAGATGCACTGGAATCTCATCCGAGAAAATTTTTCCTTTTTTCCTCAGCATCGAAAGAACTCATCCGAGATACATCGAAAACTTATTCGGGATGCATCGGAAATTTATCTGAGATGCATCAAAAGACTCATCCAATTTTACCCGATTTTCAACACTTAGAATATTTTTTGAAAATTTATTTTCGTCATCCTGCCATCGGCTTAACTTGCCAAGTCCGCCCAATGCGCGTCAGCAAAACTTACCAAAGTTTTTCGATGGCGATCTCGGCACCCTTGCCGAGATGTATCGATGAAACTCAACGAGTTCACTCGATATGCTTCGACACAACTCTATCGACGCCATCGGCTCAACTCAGCCAATTCAGCCGACACTGTATCGGCAAAACTCGGCCAACTGAGCCGATATGTGAAACTTCCAACACTTAGGAATTTTTTTGAAATTTTTCCTGTCTTTCACATTTTTCCTCTACTTACCAGAGGGTAACCTTGCCTCTGTCACTACTCTTCATGGCCCATTAAGGCCCATGCTGCAACGTGAGCTCTGATACCACACTGTCACATCCCCGCCCCTCTACCGGGTGGAGAGGACACGACTAACGCTGCTATCTAACCCGGGATATTTAAATCCCATGAACATACACTTGATAAAATGAAATGCATTGAACTAATACATAAATATATGCATAATTATTTCACATACATCGGAAGCAAACTACATTCCATTCAAGCATTTAGCATGTTCATCATTTTCATTAAACAACAAATACAATTGCAGAGATGCAATAGACAAGAATACTTATCTTATGAAGTGAAGCTCGTCCCACAACCAGCTATGTTGCTACAATGTTCTACCCAACCATAGGCTAGTGTGCTCCTCAATCTCTTAGCAACACTGCCACCCTCGAGCTAGGCATGATTCCCACAAGGAATAAGGAACACTAGCAGGCTCACACATAGCCAAGGATACCACAAAATTCAGCCAAGCCAACACAGTTGAGTTTATCAAGTTGCAAATGAGATGGATAGGTTGACTACTAAGCTAGTGAGCTCCTCAACAGAGCTATGGACACCTACACCAAATCTAGCCTGGCTTCTAAACTTCTACCCACCCAACACAAGGAAGCATCCCCTTCTCTGTTACATAGTACCTCGGGCTATGCCTTCCCTTCCAATGCTATTCAGGTTGTGCAAAGAAGAAAACCATCCCCCTAGATCTGTCTGTGAGGTTCCTTCACACACTAGGTTTATCAAGATGGCCAGGCCCCATTTCCACCCCCAATTCAATTTAGACCAAAGCACAAATGCATACACAACAACATACACATTTTTTGGGTTGAGGGAAAACAGTTTGGCAATGGAATGGATTGCCAAGAAGGGTGAAAACAACCCCCTAACAACAATTCGTATCCCAGGGACGTTTTGGCCCTAATGTGGCCAAAAACGAGTCTCAAAAACACCCGACAGAATGTGGTCTCTCCTCCAAATCATTGGGCAACGCAAAAATTATTTTCAGCTTGGCAAACAGTGGAGAAATGCAACAAAAATCGTTGGGGAAGAAACCCAACCACATATCATCACAAAAATGAAATTCTCAGCCTGAGGAAAATGAAGAAACACTGCCCACATGAGGTAAAACACACACAACAGACCCAAAAACGTGAATGCCACACACAGGAAAAGTCTAGTCGTTTGAGAGAGCCCCAACGTGGATGACTAATGGTGAGAAAAACGTCCAGGAGCCCCAAAATCATGAATGAGAACACACAGCAGACAAAATCGTGAAGGTAAAACAGCTCCCAAGCTTCACTGCATGAGGAAAATGGAGAACATGGGTGTATGGCCAAATGGGCATGCATTTTGGGTGTTAACTTGCCCCAAAATTCAAAAACATTTTTCCCCAAAAATGGGTTTTCCCCAAATTTGAATTTCCTGCCCATACTCTTCCCATCCCCATGCAATAACTACTTCAACCAATTTCTGGTAGAATTAAATGATTGGGTGAATGAGACAAGAAAGGTAGTTGACAGTTTGGTGGGTTCTCCCTTTGACATTTGGCTTTTCCTCATTGGCCCCAAAGGTTAAATACCCCCCCTTATCCTTAGGAAATCATGCCCCCATCTCATTATTTGTTGTATTGACATAGTTGGTTGTGAGTTTTTAATTAAATTGCATATTTACATGCTGCCAAAATTATAATGTGCCGGCTAGCACGAAATACCATCAGCAACGGTTTTAATCGCCGGAACATAAAATGTTAAATCGATGGTGGGGCTTTTGCCTTTAGCTCCACACCATAATTAATTACAATATATACATCATATACATTTTTAATGCAAACGGGGTCAAAACCAAGGTGTTACAATCTCCCTCCTAGTAGGCTATAGAGCACCTCTCAACGCAATAAAGTTAACGAAACTAAAAATACAATTCCTATAATAAATTTTAATATATAATAATTTTTATAATATTTTTAACTATTTAATAAAATTGGTAAAATTAAATAAATAAATACCAAACATAGCAGAAGTCAACTCAACTTTAAACAACACATGATAAAAAAAAAAATTAATATTATATTTTTTAAATATGGCTTGACAATTTTATAATAAAATATACAAGCTATGGAAGCTTATTTTAATATATGGAGTAATAATTAAATAGTGTTGAATTGATATGGACAAATGTTTAATAATAAACAATTATGTTGTTGGTGGGAGTGAGTTAATTTGTTGACATATTTAATCTCTTTTTAATTAAAACGGTTTTCAAAATTCTTAAATATGGCTTGACAATTTTATAATAAAATATGCAATGGAAGCTTATTTTTATATATGAAGTAATAATTAAATAGTGTTGAATTGATATGGACAAATGTTTAATAATAAACAATTATGTTGTTGGTGGGAGTGAGTTAATTTGTTGACATATTTAATCTTTTTTCATTAAAACGGTTTTCAAATTTGATAAGAATTTTGTTAGAAGTTATATTTTTAAATGATAAATGAGAACTTTAATCATGGAATTTGTTTTATGTATTTTTGTCTATTTTAAGACAATCTAAATGGTTGAATTTTAAAACAAAATGAACAAATTAAGGTTAAAATTAAATTTACTAAAAATGTTAAGTTTTTGTACTTATTAACTCACTCCTTTATTTGTGCATTATAATTTATTGAATTTTTGAAGAAGCCAACATACATCATATCATAATTGATTACACTAAAATCAAAACATCACATGGAAAGGGATAACCACTTTGTTTGTTTGTTTGTTTTAGTAAATAAAAGTCAACAATGACATGTGAAGGTTGCCACAAACTTCATATTCTTGTTTTTAAATTTATTTTCTATGTTTTAAAATTAAAGCCGCGCTCTCATTTATTGTTCCATAGTTAACATCCTTGACCAATAAGAAAATGAATTAAGTAGGATTTTAAAATTTTGAAATTTATTTTTAATTTTCAAAAAAATCAGCTTAAGCTTTCAAAAATATTGGAAAACTTTATAAAAAATTATAATATGAAAATGAGTTTATGTGAAGTGTAAACACTTTGACTTGCAAATGAAACTTATACTTCCTCTTTGGCATGAACTAAATATATGTGTAGCCTAAATATTCTATGTTTTCAATCTTTTCCATGTATATTTTTCGTCTTGTATTGTTGGAGTCTGGTTGGAAATCTATAAAAAAATATTACAATCACATAGGAAATTTGTAAAAAATGTTAAAATCGCATATATTAATGATGGAAATTGCATAATCTAGGTGCCATGGGGATATTTGAGGGGGGTGAAACTATTTGTAAATTCAAAAACACAATTTAAGCACTTCCATAATTAAATTTTGCCAAAAAAATATATAGTATTCTAACCAAAACTCATGAGAAAGTCCAAAAGTTAGAATAAATAGAGTGCTCCCTAAAAATATATACAATTGGTAACATCAAAATCAAAATATCACATGAGATCAACAATTGTATGTGTGAAGGTTGAAATGTCGCTTTTAGAAAAAATAATAATTAATGAATTTAATTTTCTTTTCTATATTTTGAAATAAAGTCAAACTCTTAGGTATTCATGTTGCATGGATAACATCTTTGAAGAAATATAAAATTGGAGTGAGTTAAAAAAAAATTAAATTTGAAATTTATTTTTCATTTTAAAAATTCACTTTAATAAAAAAAATTAAAACGTTGGAGAACTTTATAAAATTGTATAACATGAAATTGAACTAATGATAAGCCAAAACATTTGGGCTTGGCTTTAACAAAGATTAACAAGGCACGGTGTCTTTTAAATCCGTAACTTAAAAAAATAGGGACTACATTACATCTCTCCCTAGTTATATTTGTCTCCTTTCTTTATAGAATTTGGGCATTGGGATACTCTACATTTGGTAGGGATTGATACCTCTTTTCTAGCTTTGTGTTTTTTTGAGGATATTGCATATGTGTGCTCACTTGGATGAAGTTTTTTTTGTTTCTTAGAGGTTTCCCAATTGCTTTAGTGGCTTGCCATCTCTATTGATTGAATTCCCTCTCAATGAGATTTCATGAATGCTCAATGTTACCTCCTATTGTTTAAACCTATAGTGCCTAAACTATGTGATAAGAGAGGATATCTATAGGTAGTACATCTAGGTCCCTTAGATTGGCTCTCCCTTGCCCCCAATGCCTTGTTATTAAGATGAAGCAATTTATGCAACTAAGGGACAATCTTATTGACAATTGAGTATATGAGCAAACATTGGATGCACAACCTCATGAATCCCCTAAGTTAGTTAGGAGTGTGCTCTCGTTAGCTTCGAGTTGAAGGGGACGGTACCTCATCTTTAGATGTCCCATCTATTATGAGATCAAATGGTGGTTTCATTTCCTCTATCGGGACCAAGGAAACTCCCTCTCCATCTTCTTCTACTACCCATGCTAGAGTTTCTTGGCTCTTTTCATAATGGAAGTGTTAAGGCACATATACTAGAGCCTAAGTGGTCGCCCCTTGTGATATCCTATCAAGAGGATCACATACTCTTTCCTTGTTGTCATGTTTACTATTGGAATCAAACAATAAGGTGAGGCTCAAATCAATTAAGACACTAGACCAATGAGACCTCAAAATTATTCTCGACCCCCCTTGGTATAGTGATCAACCACCACATGAATTTTGAGGAGTTCCAATTCCAAATCCCAACACAAATCCCATTTGGAAACTAACAACTTTCACCATGGCACTGTGAGATCCCTGCACCAAAAATCACTTTATACAAAGTAACGCTCTTGAGGATTGCTCAAGCATTTATTTTTCCACAACAAATATTATATTTTATTATCTCAAATTGGTTTATTATTAATTTTTTTCTAAATCTAGGGGAATTGTTAACTAGAAAGGATTATTTGGGCAAGACCCAAGCTCACACCTTATTAGTTGCCACTATAGGCCCTAGGTTAGGTGCAATAGCTTGCAAGCCACACCTAATAGGAAACTTGGGCCTAAACATAGGGTTGTGACGTCCCACTTGGGGGGGAACCCACCCTTTCAACAAAGGCACAACATGGCAATGTCTCATTGAATATTTGAACCTAGGTTGGGAGAGTGCAGAACTCACCTCACAGCTAATTGAGATATTTATCTCTTGACTAAAATTGTACCCGTAGTTGTAACAATTTTTTTCTGGTGCTAAGGATGACAATAAGGTGGAATTTGATCCTCTTATGTATGCATGGGGAGTGCAATGCAAGCCTCAAATGTTAGAAGTGAAGGGACTTTTTGATCTAGGACCCCTCCTCATTTGGATTCTAGTTCAACACACTTTCATTTATACATTGTATGCTTGCCATTGTTTTTTTTTTCACACGAAAAAGAAATTGTATACTTTATATTGAAAACATAAAAGTTACAAATTTGCTCGTATATTTCCTGCAGTAAAAAAATTGTCTTCGCATCCCTTAGAATTGTAGACTAGAAGATCCAACAGGTATTCTTACCCATAAAACATTGAAGACCATAACCACCTCATATTTGATTCATCTTCGATAGAAACTTAGTCAAAACCTTCACTTAACAAAAGTGACTATACCAAAAAGTATTTTAACAAAAATAAAATAGACTTTCAAAACATCAAAAAAATGAAGCAACCTTCCTTAACTATATTCTAAGAAAGACCAACATAATTGCATCTTCATTTAAGTATGAAGAAAGTGTTCCCTATGAGATCACATTAGTACCACACATCTCCTCAAAATGAACATAACCTTCATTTGAATTCATTGCTTGCTTGGATAGCCTATCTGCTTCCCCATTGTATTCTCTATAAATATGTTGGAAATTTATCTCTACAAATTTTGCCTAAAGCTTTCTTATTTTTTTCTTCCACCCTTAAATATCAACCACATGGAACTAACATTTATGGAGATCCCAATCTATTATCACTTTGGAATCTCTAGCTACTTGCAAGTAGACAATATGTTTAGTTTTAGCAAAGTAAAGAAGCCCCCATTACCATGAGTATTGGTTCCCTTGCCACAATTCATCTTAATTTCAACAACATATGAATCACTCAATTTTAAATAAACACTAGCTCCACATTTTGTTCCATTATCCTAAGAAGCACCATCAAAGTAACCCATTGACCAACTATTTGAAAAAAATGAGCTCTAGCAATTCCATCCCGTATTTATCCCTTCTCTTAATGTATTCCCCCATATGTTCCAACAACATTGAGGTCGATTTTCATGGAATCCTTTTGCTTTCCTTCAATTAAAAATATGTTTGTGTGTTTCTATATTTCCCAATAAATAAACATGACAAGTCTCTCCAAGCATTTGCTTCAACAAGCTAGTTATGAAAACTGAGTTTTAAAGATCAACTAACCCAGGTTTGAGAAATCTTGTAATTTTTTTAACCTCCTGCCAAACCAGTTTTGTAAAGGAATAATGAATCGTCAAATGATCAATAGTTTATGCTTCATTGTTGCATATGATACAAATATTAGCGTCCTCTCCCCCTCTTCACAAAATTATTCTGAGTTAAAATTCAATTTTCTAGAGCAAGTCGATATAAAAAGTTTTATTTTTATTGGTGCATGCCATTTCCAGAGTGAAGTAAACCACTGATTTTGATAAACTTCTAGAGTTGAAAAGAAAATTGCATCATAGGTAGGTTTAGCAGTTACATCACCATTCTTATCATTCCATGATCATACAACAATATCAATTCCATGACCATACAATTGAAAATCCGCAAAACTGTTAAAAAAAAAATCGACAAAAAGATGTGCCCTCCTAGGGAGAGTTATATGGTCCTCCTTTTTCAACTGATATGTGGAGGGATTTACTCGGAATAGTAATCCCTATCTTTTTGTACTTCTTGAAAAGTTGTTGCACATTTACTTCTTTTAGGTTGGCTATGATGCCATGTTATATTTTTAAAAGTATTATGCCAAAAAAAAGGATCACTGAAAGATTGACAAGCACAATAGCACAAAGAGAACACAAAGATTTATCCTGGGAAACCCTCATGGGGGAGAAAACCCAAAAAAACTTCCTTGATATAGACTTCAACCAAGTACAGTGTAAGACCCTAATAATAATACTAGTTGCTTCCTCTCTCTCGAATGGACTACTCCTCTCTCTAGCAAACTTGCTTGAGTGTTAAGTGTATTCAAATGAGGGAGGTGTCTTACCTATTTATAGTCATAAAGTGAGTGACCTAATGACCCAACAAGGCCGACTTGTCTCTCCAACTAGGGCCGACTTGCCTAGGGAGACTCAAAACAACAGTTATAAAATACTTTTGTGGGTACTATTGACCCGACTTACAACAGAGGTTTTACCTCAATACTTTTACATGATCAAATACATCAATGACATATCCTAAAGGAGGAATAATAATAATACAATAAAAGTACAATAGAATATCTTCCAAAGATACATTTCTTTAACACATCTATGTGTTTCATGTGCAAGATAGATGGGAATATCCAACAACACCATTTCTTTGATTGCCCATTTAGGAATTTAGGAAATGATTATAGATGAAAACCTTCAAGGAAATTGAACATAGAATGGATTTTCCAACCTCCCATAAGGAAATGTACACAATTTGGGATATAAAACATAACATAACTTTCCTTAATGAACCTATCCTAAAATGAGCTTGGCAAGCCACGCAAAATTTTGTTTGCTAGAAATTCTAGTTAGTCCAAAAGAATTCCATATTTCAACAGGAAAGGGTAAACCCAAGGTCCATCGTGTTAGATCTTGTGCACTAATGTAAGAAGTTATCAAGATCATGGGAGTAAAAAGTCATAATAGATGTATTTTAGGGCAAGAAGATAAATATTCATTGAGTGAACTATTAATGGGGGGTTCTAAACAAAAAATTAAATAGGCATTATCATATGGGGGAAGAATAAATCAAATAATGGCAACTCTCACCTAAAAAAACATATCATCTTCTTTGGCAGGGTCTCTAAGGGTAATATGGTGGTGGCATGTGCACCAAGGATGGGATTGTCATTAATCCTGATGGAAACCATGAAACAACTTATGAATGGGGATTGGGGTGGGACCATTGTTGATTCTAATGGAAACCAAGAAATAAATTATGAATGGGGGTGGATGAGGAACCAAACAACCAACATGTGGCCTTATCGTTCTACCAAGGAATAAAAAATCTTGATCTAACTTGTATCATGAATGTTTTAATCTAGGAAATTCAACCATTGTTATAAGAATTATGAACAAAACAACCACTCATTATGATGACAAATTCATCATGATTATTCTTAGAATCCGCAAGCAAGACTATTGCTTTAAATCCATTGATATAATGCCCCATTTTTTACTTTGATAACTAAATTGGATTATGACCTAGTTCAGATTTCGTTGCTTATAATATATTGAACTTAGTTGGACCAAGGAAAGTAAATTACACATACTATGGACCTACCTTTATATGGGAGTTATGTATAAAGATTATTGTTTATGTTGTAAAAGAGGAAAGTGGTATTATTTCCTTCCAACGTGGTAATTAAATGGAAAAATGTTGTACATATACACTAGTTTAAATTATATTTGGAAATGAAACAATGGGTAGAACGCTAATGGTAAATAGATTAGCTTGTTTACATTGTTCATCGATTAATATCATGATAATCATGTATCAACAATTATATGGTTATGCATGATCTTGTGTTTGGTAACTAACCTACAAGGCAAATCAGTTAAGTGATAGTCGAATAGTTGTGGTACTAAAGTTACAAAATTTTTGTTGACATTTCTCGACATTGAAGAAGAAATAATATGCTATAAAGCATTAATTCATGGTTTATTTATTAGTTTAATGCATTGTTATGATATGCATGAAGTGCAAGTTTTATAGGAAGCACATTTGCCAAAATAGGTCATTATATGACATGGATTTAATAACAACAACATCAACTCAATATGGTGACTAATAGGGTGTTGACCCTAGTTCTATCAGGAGGGTGAAGGTATTACCCACTGTTATCCACCAAAACTTGGAGTTGTGGGAGAGCCATGTTAAGCCATACTCCCTTTGATGTGTGATGGAAACTATTGATTGCCTATTAGGGAAAATTGGTCCATATAGTTGACACTTCCACTTACAAGTCCTATTTGAGGTTTAGGTAAATATAGTTTATGCTCTGGAATATTCCAACAAAGGAAAGGATATGATGTGGAATATGGAAGTAGGTTGGGGAGGAATAATTATTCATGGTTTTAAAGAATGTTGTATATGCCAAGTTAGCTCTGTTAGTTCCTTTTGTGCTCTAACAACTTATTTATTCCATTTATGATAATCTTGGTGTAATGTTTAGTTCATATAAAATTATTGTGACTTAGCTAGTGAGATTTCTAGATGTTGTATTCAACCGAATTACTATCTTGTGTGCTTGGATGAGAGCATAAACAAACTATGCATTAGAGGTGATGGTTGTTATCATACCAGCTATGCATGCATACACTAGTATTTCAGGATATATTAGTTGTTAAAAAAATATTATAAATGGTTTGATGTGTGATGAGTGTAGCATAAGGTAAAATTGTGTGCTTATGAATTAACCCCCACGTTGGGTAATTTAATTTTCATTTCAAAATTAAGGTAAACTTTAATAAGGGAGGAAATTGCATTCATTTATTATTTAATTTAAGTTATCCATGAATTTTACCAATGGATTGGATTTGGTGTTTATCTTATTGAGTGGAATGTGAGTTTGATTGAATGTGGGTATAATTTTAAGAAAATAAGTGGTATTTTATTATATCAATCGATTCTTAAGGAAGAGGGAAGCCACTCCTCCTGAGGCTATAAGGGTGGTGGGAAAGCGCATAAAGGAAGGGGGCATGAGAAGGGTTAGGGGTTTAAGACCTAGTAGAAGAATTTGAACTTGGGGGAAGGGAACCTTGAGATGGAGAGCTCGAGGGTTGAACTTTGAGTTTGGAAAATGACCAGTGGATTTTATAAATTTTGTAGAGTTATCGACTATTGTTGGTATTGAGACACAAAGTGCTAGGAAACCCACAATTTTCCTAGAGCTAAACAACTGGATAAGATTCTAGTTGGTTGGGAGGATTAATCCTAGCTTGGGTAACAAACATATTGTTTCATATGACTAGACTAGAATGCTAATTCAGATAGTTTATTGAGGTAATCTACTATTATGGCTTTGCTTAGATTATTTCAATTAAATTGCAAAGATCAAGCCAAAATTAATTAGTTAATTTCAATGTATTTTAGTATTAAGATATGCTGTGAGAGTAATGGCAGGAAAATGAAGAAATATGTATTTGAATTTGGACCTATGTTGAAAGTAAATTGTATATGCATAATTCAAAAAAAAAGAGTTATGTTTATAACAAAAATGAATTAGATTAATTGTTGTAACAACACCCATAATGAATATGGGTGTTTTGGGTTCTTTCAAGTCCTTAAGAAGCATAATATATGTAATATTGCTAGTTTTGACCCTTGACATAAATTATGTAGTAATATCCCCGATAATTGTAAGGAACATGGTGAGGAGCTCAAGGCAAAGGCCCTACACTGGATTTCTCGAATGCATATGGTTAGTGAACCATGCACTGGTTAAGCATAGTAACAATGTAAATATGGTGTACATGTGCATAATAATAAAACATTAATCCATAGCTATACGTGAAAGGCAACAAGAGCAAGGGGAATGATCATCCTAATGATACGGAGGGATGTATTGAATCCATGAATCCAATAGATGAGAGCCAAGTTTCCTAAAGATAATTGATGAGCCATCAGATGTCAGTTTGACTCATGCACCCCAATCATTTAATGCTTCCAAGAGAAATGTAGTTGATAAAGTTATTGTCTTGGGCAAAGAATGGCGTGGGTCTAAGTTTCCTTGTGACAGAGTAGAGTTAGTCACCCTGCAGAACTGGGAATGGGGATTTCTTATTGGGTAAGTCACTAGTTGCATTGTTGTCATCCTTAAATTACTTGTCATTTGGGGGATGACACAATAATCCTATCAATGAGTCTGACAGCTAACCTTTTAGTGGGTTTTCCAGAGAGTAAATCGTTGCGTGTTCAAGTGACTCGGTCCTTCATCGGTGTATTTATCTCCCCCCGTCTTGAGAGAAAGTCATTTTATGATTACTATGCTTCACTCATCCATCCATCAACCAATCTATCATTCTCATCTCATGGAGAATAGTCGAACAGAGTGCCTGAGAGGCATCCTAACAAAATAGTGACAAAGTGGGGAGTAGAACTTAAGCTTTGGTTCATGGCCATGGTTGTGAGTCAAATATGTAAGTGGAGAACAAAATTGATATGTGTTCTTCTATGGATCTAGGCAGAAGAACGATATTGATTTACCAAGCTCTTAACTTGAACCTAAGCATCCAAAGTTTGTGTTGAAGACAAGTGTAACAGTGTCTATTCCTGGATGTCTTTGAGTGAGTCTTAACGGAGTGGTAACAGAGTGATGAAGCATTGTGAATCCTTGTTGCATGCTAAAAAATTCATAATCCTCGATGTTGATTCAACCCTAGTGAAGTTTCATGTGAGTCCTACTATAGAAGAGTGGTCTCTTGGAAATTGACCAAAGTGAATCCCTAGAGCCATTGGTTGTGCACAACCAATATGGGTAAGCCCCGAGAAAATAGAGCCTATAGGAAGATGATTTGGGGTTTGGGTGGTCTTTCTACGCACACATTGGTATAACACCTAGAGGAAGGTGACACATGAGAGACCACTGAGTGGTGAAAGGGTACATTCTTAGTGTTGTGTGGGGTGAGTATTGTGGACCCCAAGCTAATCAAGTCAGCATGAGGTGTCTATGGTTTTGGAGGTAAAACAGATATGATTGTTTGTCCTACTTGATTTGTTGTGATTTTTAAGAAGTTGAAAAAGTGTTGAGCACCGAGTGGATTGAGATATAATCACAGTTGTGCGACCTCCTTGTGGAATAGCAAGGTTTGGGTGGTCTTTCTACGCACACACTGGAATAACATTTGTACGATGTTGTGTGGGGAAGGTATTGTGGACCCCAAGCCAACCAAGTTTACGCGAGGTTGATTACTAGTATTGAGTACCAGAGTGGTACATAGTGCATATTTGGCTAAGAGACTAGTGTAGGCTAAGACCTTCTGGTGAAATAGCAAGTTTTGGGTGGTCTTTTTACGCAAACACTAATATAGCACCTAGAGGAAGGTGATACCTGAGGGAGCATTGAGCAGTGAAGGGGTACCTTCTTGGTGTTATGCAGGGTGGTTATTATGGACCCCATGCTAACTGAGTCTACACGAGGTTCACATAACTGAGAAGGTGGGGATTCAAAGATTCTTAAGTGGATTGCCCTGGAATTACAAAGATAATTGAATTCATGGAGCCCAAGACTTTGGATGATCTTATCTGGAAGGTTGTCCATTACTATGAGCAATACAAGGCTAGAGTTGAGTAGCATCAAGCAAGAAAAGGAAATCCAAAGGGTAGGTTTGATCCAAGGAAGAAAGTGTTTAGATTTGTACCCTATAGGAATCAACAGGGGAATGTTCGATAGGATAATCCAGTGCAAGGCAAATTTTGGTGCGCCATGCTAGGCGTAGGAAGGCCCAAAGAACCAATGCAATTTTGGGGATGTGGAGGAAATCATAAGTTGTATGATTTCCCTCACATGAAGGAACAACATCAAAGGATCCATAATGTTGAAGGATTTGTAACTATGGAGAATGTGGCTAGAGAAACTTCTAGAATCTATGTAGTTGTAGATGATTATCAAGGAGCCATAGTTGAAGTTGGAGGTAAGATTGTCGCGTAGTTTATTTCTATTTTAATAGACCCATGATCCAATCATAGTTACATTCATCCTAAGATGGTTGAATTTTCCATGCTTAAGTAAAGCAAGCATGGCAAGTCGTGGCTAGTTTAGTTAGCCATATGGATGAAAAAGAAAGTAAATGAAATGGTAGAAAGATGCCCGTAAATGTTCGACTATATGTCCAACACAATTAATTTGAAAATCCCAACACTAGAATTGTATGATGTTCTAATTGGCATGGATTAGGTGGAGAAGTACTATTCCAAGTTTGACTATCATAATAAGTCTATTGAATGTCTTGATAATGAAGGAAAACCTTAGCTAGTGAAAGGCATGTTGAAACATATTTCCATAAGGAAAGTTTCAATGCTGCAGTTGGGAAGGTACTTCAAGAAGAACTATCAAGTATATGTAGTCCACGTGTCAGAAGATGTAGAGGATAAAGGTCCAAGGCTAGAATATTTTCCAACACTACGGAAATATAAGGATGTATTTCTAGAAGAAGTGATAAGACTGTTTCCCAAAAGAGATATAGGTTTTACTATCAATTTGGTGCCAAGTGCAATCCTGTTGTCCAAAGCCCATTACAGAATTGGTAGAGTTGAAAATGCAACTGCAGGATCTAATGGACGAGAATTATATTAGACTAAGCATCCCCTTGTGGGGTTTGCTAGTGTTGTTTGTTAAGAATAAGGATGGAACCTTATGACTGTGCATTAACTATAGACAACTCAATAAAATCATAGTCAAGAATAAGTATCCCTTGCCCAATATAGATGATCTCTTTGATTAGATCAAGGGATCTAGATTATTTTCTACGATTGAATTAAGTTTAGGGTACCATCAGGTCAAAATCAAGTAGGAAGATATCCATAAGTCAACTTTTAGGAAGAGGTACGACCATTATGAATTCACTATTGTGCCATTTGGTTTAACCAATGTGCCAACTACTTTCATGTGCCTCGTGAACAATGTGTTCAGCTAGTACCTGGATAAGTTCATCATGGTATTCCTGGATGACATCTTCATCTTTTCCAAACATAAGGAAGAGCATGTAGAGCATATGAGGATGGTGTTGCAGGTGCTCCAAGAGCATAGGTTTTATACCAAGCTAAGCAAATGTGAGTTTTATCAAAGGAGGATCTAGTATTTGGGTCATGTCATTTCAACAGATGGAACTTCAATAGATCCTAAGAATATTGAGGCGATAGTGAATTGGTATTCTCTGAGGAACTTGACAAAGGTTCGATCTTTCATGGGTTTAACATGATGTTATAGGATATTCATCAAGGATTTATCCAAGGTGGTGCATCCTATTACGTCACTACAAAGGAAGGATGTGAATTTCACATGGTATAAGAAACGTGAGCAAAGCTTCCAATGCCTGAAGGAATTGCTCACTAGTGACCCTGTTTTGAAGATTGTGGATCCAGAAAAAAGATTTTGCGGTATGCACAAATGCTTGCATTTAAGGGATCAAAGGAGTACTCATGTAGGAAAGACATGTTATATGTTATGAATCCTGAATGTTAAAGGATCATCATAAGAATTATGTGATGCATTATTTGGAGCTAGAAACCACAGTGGATGCCTTGAGGATGTGGCAACACTACTTGCTCGAAAGAAGGTCCGAGTTGCACACTAATCATATCAGTTTAAACTACTTATTTAATCAACCGAATTGGAATTCCCAACAAGATAGGTGGTTAGAATTCCCAAGCAAATTCAACCTTGAGATAAAGCATGTCAAAGGTAAATAGAATAAGTTTATTGATGCGCTTAGTAGAAAGATTCATGCCACAACCATAAGTTCATATAACACTGACCTCGAAGAACAAGTCAACAAGGTTGCAACTGAAGAAGATAAGTATCTGCAAGTACACACAGAACTTAGGAAAGAAAAAATAGATAATAAGTACGTTGGATATCAATTGGAAGAAGATGGAATTATTTTGTTCCAAGGATGGTTATACATTCCAAACAATTGAAAATTCAAAGAAGTCGGTAATGAATGAGATTCATCAAATGCCATACTTAGGTCACACAGGATATCAAAAGACCGTGACAATAGTAAGAAAGTATAATTTTTTGCTAATGATGAAGAAGAACATCGCACAGTACATAGTTAGATGTCAAAGGTGCTGGCAATTTAAAGTTGAACACCGACACCCAACATGATTAATCCTCCCTTGTCCAATTTGGTCATATGTCTAAATCAGGAGTCATGTCTAAATCGGGAGTCCATCCAGTCTATTTTTAGTCACTAGCACCATTGGGTCCACTTGGCTTAATTGGGGCACATGTTCTAGTTACTAAAGTGTGGCGAACACTAATTGAGGCCTATTGCCACTAATTACACTTGCATGCATTAGTTTAGGAGCCTCCTAAATCAATCCATACAATTTGGGAGCCACTGGGAGTGCCAATACCAACCTTCATCAGTTAAGTTCAGTTAGTGACTAGTCAAGCTGAGTTAGGAGTCAGTTACATTCAGTTCTAGTCCTCTACACTCATTAGCACTAGATTTTCATGGCTGCATGCAGGAGAGGCGCATTTCTCACCTACGACAGTCAGTTAGCCTTAGTTAACACTGAATTAGACACTTGAGTTGTGTTTTAGAACTCTGATGAACTCCGATAATGGTTTAGACAAGGTCAGTTAACTATTGAGTCCTCCGATAATTATTTAGACAAAGTCTTAGTTACCTACAGTCAAGTAGAGTCTAATCAATTTGAATTTCCTCATGTGGATTCAAATTGCATGTGGCTATTTAGCCATTGTATTACATTGTAATTTATCATCTAATTACTTTTTTTTATTAATGAAATCATTCACAGTTTCAAGCCAATTTTGCACTGTTTCATTCTTCAATTGCTGAGTAAATTGTGTGATCTATCTTGTGAGTTGTGTGTTTGTCCACAGATCTATGTGCTCAATTTAATATGGTATCAAAGCCTCGGTGGACAAGGCACTTCTCCTCCTCAAATATTCGGCTAGATCATTTTTTTAGCAATTTTCTCCATTCCTACTATGCACCAGAAGCAGAAGGTTTACCACTTAATACCCCAAGTTAAGGAATTGTTGATCAAGCTTGCTTGATCAATTATGTTGGGTGTGATGAAAACCTGAAATGTGCAGGTAGTCGACCTTATTTTGTATGTTTGATTGTGTGATTTGCAGGTTATAATCTCTTCTCATTGCATTCTCTACAAGCAACTCTTTCTCCTCATTGCATTCGCTACAGCAGCTTATTCCTCTTTACTACATTCAAAATGGCCCATCCAGTAGAGCTGCTCACTTCCTTCAACTACCACTAGCGGAAGGAGGACATGGAGGGACTGCTTCACACCAAGAAGCTCTTAAGACTCACAGAAGGGATAGAGGCAGAGCCAATTATTGATCATGACAAAGAAAAGTACTTTAACAGGCTTGATGAAGCTTCTGGATACTTGTCCCTCCCAATCTTTTGAGATCTTCACTTCCACATCAAATGATTGAAGACTCCCAAGGAGATTTGGGACAAGATTGCTTCCTTATTTGATAAGCAAGATGAGATGAGGGTCCATCAGCTAGAAAATGAGCTGATCTCTCTTAATCCATTCAACTTTGAAACAATGAATGGTTTTTTCACAAAATTCAAGAACCTGATATACCAGTTGAAGCAATGCAAGGTGGAGAAGGAGGATGATCAACTCATCCTTGTCATTCTCTCAAAACTCGGTCTTTGTATCAACATTTCAAACAGTGAAGATCACCACTCCAAATTGGAAGATGCCCACTCTTGATGCTTTCATCCAATCTCTCACTTATGAGAATGACACGTTGATCCAAATGGGGATCATTCGATCTCCCAAAGATCAAGCACTAGTTGCAAGAGGAGGTGAGGTAGTGAATGACAAAGAGAAGTAAAGAGATGAGTCTCCTATGAATAAAGAGCAGTCAGATGAGCCTTCAAGTTCAAAGAGAATCAAGAAGAATGGAAAAGGGAAGACTCTTTGTTCCTACTGTGGAAGGGGCTTTCACCCAGATAGCTCCTGCATGAGAAGACAAATTGATGAAATGACTCTTCTTCTAAAGAAACATAACATTTATGCACCTTCTAGTGCAAGGAAGCCTAACCAAACAGAAGACACAGAAGACACTGAAGATTGGTTCGAAAGAGGTCATGCACTGAAGGCCAACTGCTCAACAGCACATGTCTTCCTCATTGATTCTGGAGCTTCCAATCACATGGTTGCATCCAGAGAATCATTCTCTTCTCTACAGTATTTTTATGGTCCTAGTATTTAGTTGGGAAATAACAATAACGTTCAAACCAAAGGGAAGGACTCTATCAAGCTTGAACATGGAAGGTTCAAATATGTGCTCTATGTCCCCTCCTTATCTTCAAATCTATTATCTGTGTACCAGATGACTCATACTGGCTCTCCAAAGCGAGTGATATTTGGTCCTGACTCAGTGGACATCACAGATATCTCTATTGGGAACATCATAGCAAAGGGTGTTGAAAATCATGCCTCCAAGGCATATGAGTTCTCACACTTCATGCCTTTTTCAGAACCAGTGCACTCTCAAAGGGAAGGTAAAAACATTCCATCTCCTTCTCTTGCAGTTTCCACTAGTATTGCAGAACCAATTGTATCAGTTCATGAGATTAAGATTCATTCAAATTCATATTCAGATTTAGACCCTACTTCCAAACAGGAAGCTAGGAAGATGACTGGAAATCCATCTGACATTCAGAAGACAGAGAAGCTTACGCTATGCCATGCAATCTTACCTCCTTCAAAGAGATGCAAAAAATTTCTTGTAAGATGTCACATGGCAAGGTCTGAGCAATCACACTGCCTTCAGGAGAATAGAGTGGATCATACACCTCTTCAGCCATAAAGAGGCAAAGGTTACATTCCTCCTTCCTTCCATCAACATTTTGGGACAAGAAGGAGAAGTCTACATGCCAGGCCCCAGAATACCTGTGCACAGAACACCATTCATGGTGCCTCACTACATCACAGAGATGAAGGTTGCAGCAACATATTTCCAAGTTTTTCAAACTTGAATCCAGATTCTATCTGCTTAGATAGAGGGGGGGCTTTTTTCCCATGTGGTTTTTTCCCCAGCTCCTTATATTGAGCATTTACTTTACTTTACTTGATGTAATGGGTGACCTATGGTCTTAGTTACCAGGGCCCACAGATTGTCCAAGTTAGCATTTAGGGGGGTGTTAAGATTATTCATCCTCCCTTATGGAATTTGGTCATATGTCTAAATCAGGAGTCGTGTCTAAATCAGGAGTCCATCCAGTCTATTTTTAGTCACTAGCACCATTGGGTCCACTTGGCCTAATTGGAGCACATGTTCTAGTTAATAAAGTGTGGGGAACACTAATTAAGGCCTACTACCACTGATTGCACTTGCATGCATCAGTTTAGGAGACTCCTAGATCAATCCCTACAATTTAGGAGCCACTAGGACTGCCGATACCAACCTTCATTAGTTGAGTTCAACTAGTGACTAGTCAAGCTGAGTTAGGAGTCTGTCACATTCAGTTCTAGTCCTCTACATTCAGTTAGCGCTAAGTTTGCATGGCTACATGCAGGAGAGGCGCATTTCTCACCTACCACAGTCAGTTAGCCTCATTTAACACTGAATTAGACACTTGAGTTGTGTTTTAGAACTCCGATGAACTCCGATAATGGTTTAGATAAGGTCAGTTAACTATTGAGTCCTCCGATAATGATTTAGACAAGCTCTTAGTTACCTATAGTCAAGTAGAGTCTAATCAATTCAAATTTCCTCATGTGGATTCGAATTACATGCGTCTATTTAGCCATTGTATTACATTGTAATTTATCATCTAATTACTTTTTGATGNATTTTTGCACTGTTTCATTCTTCAATTGCTGAGTAAATTGTGTGATCTATCTTGTGAGTTGTGTGTTTGTCCACAGATCTATGTGCTCAATTTAATAGGTTATACATTCCAAACAATTGAAAATTGAAGAAGTCAGTAATGAATGAGATTCATCATATGCCATACTTAGGTCACACGTGATATCAAAAGACCGTGACAATAACACGACAATAGTAAGAAAGTAGAATTTTTTGCCATTGATGAAGAAGAACATCACACATTACATAGTTAGATGTCAAAGGTACTAGCAAGTTAAAGTTGAGCATCGACACCCAACATGATTACTACAGACATTGCCTATTCCTGAGTGGAAGTGGGAAGAAATATCTATGCATTTTATTACAAGATTGCCAATGACAGTGAAGCAACATGACTCAATCATGGTGGTGGTGGACAAGCTGACGAAAGCAACACATTTCATTCTAGTCAAGTCAACATATAAACCTTTTGACATTACGCAAAGCTCATGAAGGAAATTTTCAGGTTGCAAGGATTTCCTAAAGAAATAATCTCAGATAGAGATGTGAAATTCACATCAAATTTGTGGAAGGGATTGTTCAAGGAGTTAGGAACTCGGCTCAATTTCAGCACAACATACCATCCTCAAACATATGGTTAGACAAAGAGAGTAAATCAAGTGCTAGAAGATATGTTAAGGATGTATGTAATGGATAAGCCATCCAAATGGGAAGATTACAGACATTTGGTTGAGTTTAGTTACAACAATGGTCATCGGGCATCATTAGGTATGAGTCCATTTCAAGGCTCGTATGGCAGAAAATGCAGGACTCCGATAAGTTGGAAAAACCCAGTGAACAAAGTGGTGCTTGGACCGGAAATGCTCAAGGAAATGGTACAGGATATTCTTAAGATCGGGCAAAAACATAAAGTAGTGAGGGATAGGAAAAAAGAGCTATGCAAATATGAAAAGAGTGCATAGGTAATTTGAAGTTGGAGACCATGTTTATTTGAGAGTTAATCAAAGGAAGAGTTCTCTAAATCTTGGAATTTTTTCCATGTTGGTACCAAGATATTCTGGAAATTTTGAAGACCTTGATAGAGTGGGATTCATTGCATATAGGATTTAATTTCCTGTGCATATGAAAGCTCATAATGTTTTCCATGTTTCATTGATTAAAAAGTGCATACATCATCCTTATCACATTATTTATTGGAATGTGATTCAAGTGAAACCCCAAGGGAGAGTTCCAACCGGAGCCTATGCCCATCATAGGTGGGAAGGAGATTGTGCTTTGGAATTGCGCCATCGGCGAGGTAAAGGTGGAGTGGAAGCACTTTGGCCCATATGAGGCTAGGTGGGAGATGAAAGATGGCATGAGGTAGGAGAATCCATTTTTGTTCATTTTGAAGAGCACTAAGGACAATGTTGTTTCAAGGGGAAGGGTACTATAATGTCCCTAGTTTTGACCCTTGACATAAATTATGTAAATGATGTAATATCATTGATAAGTATAAGGAACGTGGTGATGAGCTCAAGGAGAAGGCCCTAACATGGATTTCCTAAATGTATATGGTTAGTGAACCATTTGCTAGTCAAACATAGCAGCAATGCAAATATGATGTACATGTGCATAATAATAATAAATAAGTCCACAACTAACAATGCAAGGCAACAAGAACAAGAAGCATGATCATCCTAAGGTTAGGGAGGGACGCATTGAATCCAAGAAGCCAAAAAATGGGAGCAAAGTGTCCTAGAGAGGACTGATGAGCCATTAGATGTCAGTTTGACTCATTCGCCCCTATCATTTAATGCTTCCAATATAAAAGTAGTTGAGAGAGTTACTGTCTTGGGGAAAGGAAGGCATGGGTTTGATTTTCCTTGTGATAGAATAGTGCCAATCGCCCTGTAGAATTGGGAATGGGGATTTCGTATTAGGTAAGAGATCAACTGCATTGATGTCATCCTTAAATTACTTATCATTTGGTCGATGGTACATTAATATTGTTAGTGATTTAGTCATTCAACCTTTACCAGAGAGTAAATCAGTTACATGGTCAAGTGACTCGGTCCTTCATGGGTGTATCTATTTTACCCTACCTTGAGAGAAAGTCATTTTCTTATTATTATTCTTCTCTCATCCATCCATCAACCAATCTATCATTCTCACCTCAGGGATAAGAGTCGACCAACATGCTTGAGAGGAAGCATAACCTTAATAATGACAGAGTGGAGAGTAGACTTAAGCTCTGGTTCATGGTCATGATTGTGCGTCGAAGAGCTAATTGGAGAACACAACTATTATGCATTCTTCTATGGATCTAGGTGTTGTTTCATTTGAAACTTCGAAAGATATTATGGTGTATATTATCATTGTATATTGTTGTACCCCCATTGGATATGTGTTTCCCTCCTTTGGGGATGTCATTATTGTATATGATCATTGAGGTAAACCCTTTGTTGTAAGTCGGGGAAGTAGCCCCCAAATTGAATATAATAAAATGTATTTTTGAGTCTCCCTAGGTGAAGTCGGTCCAATCAAGTTATTAGATCATACAATTGATGTGTATAAATAGGGAGGCACCCTCCCTCACTTAGACACACATTCACTCACTCAAGTTTGTATGAGGAGAGAGAGAAGAACAAGGAGGAGAGGGAGAGAGAGAGAGAGAGAGAGAGAGAGAGAGAGAGAGAGAGAGAGATGCGGCAGACTTCTTATTCTTGGGTCTTTCCATCTTGTGATAATGTCTTAGTGACGGAACTATTCTGAATAAGTTTGCAGGGTTTTTTCCTTTATGGTTTCACCAAGGAAAATCTTTGTGTCTTGTGTATCTGCTCTATCTTATACATATTGTTGTGCTTGTTATTCTTTTAGATAAAGATACTAATCAATTTGAATAAGATTAGAAAAACTAACATGGTATCAAAGCCTCTCTAAAAGAAGGAATTGTGCAACAATGAAAACCAAGTCTTCCTAGTTCAAGGTCTTCTCTCTAGAGATCATCAAGAAAAGAGGGTTAAGATAACTCACCCTATGAGGGCGCATCTTTTTGGTGGAAGCATAATCAAATTTGAAGAAGTTTCAATTTTGACCCAGACATTAGTGATAGGAGAAACTAGGGCATCAAGTTTTAGAGGCTTCCCACCTTAGGTTTCATAAAATGGATCTTACTGAGCAACTCGCCTCGAGCAGGTGCATCTTTCTATCTAGACAGAATTCCAAAATTTCTAGTTTGGAAAATTAGGGTTTCTCTGACAAACCCTAGGCCAACCAGCTCCGGAACCAGATCAGACACCTCAAATTGGTAAGATCTAAATTTCTTCTATTTCCATTTGAGGTTCTCATTTAAAAATGACTCATTGTACCCATCTTGAGGATAAGCTTGGGGGAGATGACAACATCCAAGCATGGAAGTACAGGATCTCCCTTATCCTTGAAGAAAATGATTTGGATCAGCATATCAGTAGGGAAGTTCTAGAACCAAAGGGAGATGAGACTAAGTCTATCCATAAGAAGAACTTGGTCAAGGCCAAGAGAATCATTGCATCTTCTATTAAGGATCATCTCATCCCCCATGTGTCATCCTTGAAGACACCTAAACAAATGTTCGATGCTTTGAAGAAGATGTTCAAAGGAAATAACATCAACCGAAAGATGACATTGAGGAACTAGATAAAGAATGTGAATATACAATACTCAGAGACCATGCAATCCTACTTCACAAGGGTTGCTCAAATCAAGGAACAACTTGAAGCAATCGAAGAGAATGTAGAAGAAGGAGATATTGCTATGACCACCTTGAATGATCTCCCTAGACCACGGGATTCATTCGTTCAAGGATTATGTGTCGGAAGGAAGTTGATTAGTTTTAGTAGACTCTAGGAAGAATGTACACAAGAAGAAGCTCGACTCATAACAAGAGAAGAGAAGATGGGAGGAACTGAATATCAACCTCACACAGTTCACACAATTCAGAAGAGATCCCTCCAACATTCGATGCTACACTTGTGATGAGAAGGAACATTACTCCAGAGATTGTCCTGGAAACAGAGGCTCATTCAACGAGAAGTCAAATAAGAAGAGACATCATTCTCACACCGCTGAAGATGATGAATTAACAATAAAGAGACTCAAAGAAAAAACTAATTCTCCAAGTGATGATGAATATTTCCTAACCTCAGCAATCACGAGCACTACCTCACATGGAAGCAATGATTGGATTGTATATAGTGGGACATCCAAACATATAATGGGATACAAAGAATGATTCATCAATTTGTATGAGCATGAGTCACCTCACAAGGTAAAACTTGGGGATGATTATCAATACCCCATAAAAGGAAGTGGAGAAGCTTCCTACAAGATAGACTCTGAGAAATCTTTGAAGATGAAAGATGTGCTATATGTTCCAAGATTGAAGAATAACATTCTCTCCATCTCTACACTAGATGCAAAGGGAATAAGGGTTGCATTCATTGATGGCCAAGTCCTAATGTGGCCAAAAGCAAATACAATAGATGATGAAACAATGAATGGAGGGAAAGAGGGAGGCTTGTACAAGTTGAAGGGACAACCTGAATGAGCATTGGTTCATGAATCCATAGAACCAAGTGACCTATGGCATAGAAAGCTTACACATGTGCACTATAGAGCACTACCGATTGCAAGCAAAGTAGTTTTAGGACTTCCAGAAATATAGATAGAGGTTCCCATAATCAGATGATGAAGTAGAACACACTGTCAAAGACTCCAGTTATTCTTGCAAGGAGATAAGGATCAAGAGGGAGTCCACCCATGAAACAAACAAAGATAAGTTCTTAAATTGCAATTTCCTATATATCTAGTTACTTAAATGATAATGTTTAGTTGTGCACATATTTATATTCAGTTGATGTATTATGCATGCTTGAGTGTTTGCATTTATAAACAATGTACTACTAACTTGCATATGATGGGTAAGTATCCTATGGTGTTGTACAACATTCCATTGCTACTTATCTAGAATGAAACATATTTTTTGACATATTAGTAGTAGTGCATGCTCTTAATAATGTTCTGGTAGAGATGAAAGGCATCTAGAAAGTTACCGTATATATACGGGATATGGACAAATGTTGCACGGGATAAGATAGTTGCATGACTATGTGACATATATCTTTATGCATTAGAATTTGTTACTATTAATATGTTTTGGAAATTATGAAATGTTTTTAATCATACAACTGAATTTGACTTGTAGGAAAGATCACATACAATCTGCTAAAAGAAAAGAGGGATGAGACTTGTTCCAAAGAACAAGTGACGATGATTCAACTAGAAGATTCACTCCAACAACAAATAAAGAAGAACATGAAGCTCCCAGGGACAAAGATACCAAGACGAAACAAAGAGCTTCAAAAGAATCATGATATGACCAAGCCACAGAGAGCGGTAGATCCACCTCAAGAGAAGAAGACCATCTTGGGCACAAGAGATCATCCAAGATGAAGCAAACATGTGATGAGACTTCCAAAAAAAGAAAGAAGCCTCGAACACACTCCAATTATGTGGCACTATTGCATGACATCATTGATGTAGATCCTTCCAGCTACGAAGAAGCAGTCGAGAAGAAAGAATGGAAGGATTCCATGATCGAAGAGTACCAATTGATCATAAAGAATGATGTTCAAGATGTGATTTTGATACCTGAAGGGAAGTCCGTAGTGTCTTCCATGTGGATCTACAAGATCAAGCATGTTGCAGATGATAGCATTGAAAAACACAAGGCAAGGACATTTGTACCCGTAGGGAGATACACTTCCATTTGCATATTTACACTTGTAGGAAGGCATAGATTATGAGGAGACATTTCCACCCGTAGGGAGATACACTTCCATCAGATATATACTTGCATTGGTTGCAGTAATGAAATGGAAGGTACATTAAATGGATGTCAAGACAACATTCTTGAATGGTGTAGTCGAAGAGTAAGTGTACGTAGAGTAGCCATTGGTATTTGAGACACATGTCAATGAAACTCATGTGTGCAAATTGAAGAAAGCCTTGTACGAATTGAAATAGGCACCGAGGACATGGTACGACAAGATGGACAACTTCCTGATGAGCTTATCCTTTACCAAGAGTAAAGTGGATTCCAATATTTACTTCAATGTTGAAGGAAGAAGACTGGTGATACTCCTGCTATACGTTGATGACCTATTTCTGACAGGAGAGGACGAACTCATTGTAGATGCAAAGAGGAAGCTTTCCACTGAGTTCGAGATGAAATACCTAGGGATGATGCACTACTTCTTAGGCATGGAGGTGTGGCAAAGTGAGGATGGGATCTTCCTTGGTAAAGGAAAGTATGCAGTGGAGATTCGGAAGTGATTCAAAATGCTAGACTGCAAGGCGATAGACACACCTATGGAATCGAACTTGAAGCTACTGTGTGATGCTTCATCAGAGACAATTGATGCCACGATGTATCGTCAAACAATTGGTTCATTGATGTACCTGGTGAATACGAGGCCAGACATATGCTTTGTTGTGAACACCCTGAGCCAGTTCCTGAAGGATTCGAGACATGTTCACTTGGTAGATGAAAAGCATGTATTAAAGTACCTGAAGGGTATAGTTGACTATGGGCTCAAGTATGATGCAAATCAAAATATTAACCTGCATAGTTATGTTGATTTCGATTGGGTAGGCAATTCCATTGATAGGAAGAGCACGTTGGGATGATGCTTCAATTTGGGATCCGGTATGATCTCCTGGTTTAGTAGGAAGTAGTCCTGCATGGCATTGATTACAACCAAGGCATAATATGTTGCAATTTGTTCGGCTAGTTGTGAGGCAGTATGGCTTCGAAAGCTACTGTATGATTTGGTTGATCTCGAGTTAGAGGTGACTTGTATCTTTTGCAACAACTAGAGTTGAGTGATGTTATCATAGAATCCGGTGTTCCATGACAAGTCGAAGCACATTGAGATCAAGTATCACTATATATGGGATATGGTGCATAGAGGACTAGTGAAGCTCCAGTTAATGGTGATGGACGAGCAGATAGCCGATGTGTTGACCAAGCTGCTAGCCAAACTGAAGTTCGAGTACTTCAGAGAGAGACTTGGTGTTATCTAGATTGAGGTCCCTATAAAGAGGGAATGATGAGCTCTTGCATGGTGGTAGACGCAAGTTGTTCTCAGATGTAATTAGTCCTGGTGTGCTCCCATGCTAGAGACGACAAGAATACTAGAAGACGTAAATGAACTAGATCGAGATCTCACATGGGAAGGAATATAAGTTGTCCTCGGATGTAATCAGTCTTGGCATAGTATGCAGGTGGTCCAAGGACGTAATCAGTCCTGTCAGGTCATCCTTGGATGTAATGAGTCCTGGTGTAGTACGTAGGTTATCCCTGGATTTAATGAGTCCTACAAGGTCTTCCTTGGATGTAATCAGTCTTGGCATGGTACACCGGTTATCCTTGGATGTAATGAGTCCTTGGACGTAATGAGTCCTGGCATGGTATGCAGGTTGTCCTTAGACATAATCAGTACTTATGTGTTCCCATGTTGGAGATGATGAGAGGTCACAAGGCACTTGGTGTTCACCTAGGTGATTCTCGCATAGTGGTAGACGCAGGTCGTCATTGAGACGTAATGATTTCTTGCATGATCCTATGTTGGTAGAATACGGGTTGACCATGGAGATACATAATGCACTTGGTGTGCTCCTAGGCGATTGTCACATAGTGGTAGACACAGGTCGTCATTGAGATGTAATGAGTCCTGACGTGCTCCTATGTTGGTAGAACATAAGTGATCTATGGTATGCATCTGGGATGTGCTCTGTTTGTGATTATGAGATGATCTGGATACAACAAGATGACAGTAGGAGACGCAGGTGATTGTAGTGGCAATGTAATGTATGGTCCTGGGATGTACCTACGTGATCAATTGCTCGTGCATATGATGAAGACTTAGATGAGGACTAAGCCTACACCTAACATGAAACATGGTTGGCTCTGTAGAAACTTCCTATGACGTATAGATCTGACAAATGTCACTATTCAATGATCAACAAGACAAGGACTACAACAACAATGACGATGATGATCCAACTATGATGACGTAACTAGATGTGTTGATGACTGCGGCAAGAGAATACCTTCCTATTTAAGAGGGACTGTTGTTGTATTTGTAACTTCGGAAGATATTATGGTGCATGTTATCATTGTATATTGTTGTACCCCCATTCGAGATGTGTTTCCCTCCTTTTCGGATGTCATTATTGTATGTGGTCATTGAGGTAAACCCTTCGTTGTAAGTCAGGGCAGTAGTCCCCAAGTTGAATATAATAAAATGTATTTTTAAGTCTCCCTAGGTGAAATCAACCCTGTTAAGGTAAGACGTCAGCCCAATCAAGTTATTAGGTCAGTTACTTGATGTGTATAAATAGGGAGGCGCCCTCCCTCATTTAGACACACACTCACTCACTCAAGTTCGCATGAGGAGAGAGAGAAGAACAAGGAGAAGAGAGAGAGCCGCAAATGACTTCTTATTCTTGGGTTTTTCCATCTTGTGATATTCTTAGTGACAGAACTATTCTGGGGAAATTTGGAAGGTTTTCTCCTCTATGGTTTCCCCAAGGAAAATATTTGTGTCATGTGTATCTACTCTATATTATGCATCTAGTTGTGCTTGCTATGCTTTCACATAAAGATCCTAATAAATTTGAATAAGATTGGAAAATCTAACAGTAGGCAACAAAGTGGTATAAATTACCCAGTTGTTAGCTTAAGCACGAGCATCTTGAGTTTGTGTCGAAGACCTATGTGACAAAGTATGTTCCCATAAGTGTCTTAGTAAGTCTTAATAAAGTGGTATCAGAGTGATGAAGTGTTGTGAATCTTCAGTTGCGCGCCTAATAAGTTTGTGTTCCTTGATGTTGAGTCATCCCGAGTGTGGTTTCCTGTGAGTCCTATTATAGCATTGAAGTGGCCTGTTGGGAAGTGACCAAAGTGATTCCTTGGAGCCATTTGTTGTGCATCACTAAGAAGGGTAATCCCTAGGAAAACAGTGGTTATAGGCAAATGATATGGGGTTTATGTGGTCTTTCTACGCACACAATAGTATAACACCTAGAGAAGGTGGCACCCGATGGATCATTGAGCGGTGAAAGAATACCTTTTTGGTGTTGTGTAGGGCAGGTATTGTGAACCCCGGGCTAGTCGAGTCTGCACGAGGCATGTATGGTTTTGGAGGTAAACCACATCTAATTGTTTTTCCTACTTGATTTGTTGTGATCCATGAGAAGTGGAAAAAGTGTTGAGCACCAAGTGGAATGAGATCCAATCATGGTATTACGACTTCCTGGTGGAATAGCGGGGTTTGGGTGGTCTTTCTATGCACACACTGGAATAACACTTGTACGGTGTTGTGTGGGGGCAAGTATTGTGGACCCCAATCTAAACAAATATGTGTGAGGTTAATTGCTAGTATTGAGCACTAGAGTGGTATAGAGCGTGGATTTGGCTAAGAGACAATTGCAAGATGAGACCTCTTGGTGGAATAATGGGGTTTGGGTGGTATTTTTATGCACACACTTGTATAGAACATGGAGGAAGGTGACGAGGGACCATTGAGTGATGAAGGGGTACCTTCTTGGTGTTGTGTGGGGTGGGTATTACTGATCCCAAGCTAACCGAGTCTGCATGAGTACTTGTAACTCTGTACTAAGTAACTAGTTAGCATTTCCCCTCTAGTACCTGTAATAGTCTGTTAACCCAACATAGGTTGAAGCACATAAGCACACAAGGATAGATTAGTGCAAGCATCATCACATATGAATTGGAGTAATATGTGCACAAGGCTGTACATAGTGAATTGTGATTATGTGGCATGGGTCACTATGTGGCAAAATAACTCGATATTAGACTAAATTATCTTGGTATCAAAAGTAGAAAGAAAAGTAAAAGATTCCCCATAGTCGCAATAGGCCAGAGAGGCTATTATGGACGTGACAATAGATAGGCTAATGGCTTAGCCAAATAAGCCTCTTGAATGGAGTATGTAGTATCAAAGGTTAAAAGAGGTATTACATTTTTCCCATCTTCTTAATCATATATGTTGGGCAAGTTAAGTTCTTGCATGATGTCCACACATCACATCAAAGGACTGGGTGGAATCTATAATTGTGAGAAAGCTTCAATGGAGATCAACCCCAACATACCCTCAAACACTCCACAATTAATGCAATGCGTGCTTCATCAATTGATCTTAGTTAAGAAGTGGTAAGAAGGTGGGATTATGGATTTTGAGGATGTTTATGTTTATAGCTTGAGCGAGGTCACTTAGAGACTGCAAGCACATTCCAATCAGATGCATTTCAACCAGGCTTTACATTTTCTCTTCCTAATCAATTAAGGAAGCCTACAATATTTTGAATTCTCAGTTTGTCTATAAGTAATTTATGAGGAGCACGATGAATCATTAAGGAATGGTAAGGGGATTGACAATGGTTTAAGGTGGAATTGTTGTTTTTGTCGGGATTGGTGGGGTGTTGGAATTATAAATGTTGATGTTGGGATTGGTGAGTCTTTGGGAACTATATTTTTGTTAAGGATTTTGATCCCCCATTCACTAAATTTGTTCCTTATAAACCTATTGAGCATTGGTTTTCTAAAGTGAACTATGTTCTCAACAATAGGAAGTCCACTCATATTGAATATAAGGTTCGAGGAGTGTTGCAGTCTCTCTACTAGATTTAGTGGCTCAATTGGGTCTTGTTTAGATTAATACAACCTATAAACATTAGAGAATTGACAGCATTGGCCACCATTCCTACCCCAATCATTACCCCCTCTATGAAATGATGGAATTCATACGATCCTAGTGATCTCATCTTTACAGCAAGACTTTAATCTTCACTATTGTCAATTAAGTGCATAGTCAAGAAAAAACCTTAAACACTAAACATTTTGTAATAATTAAAACCTTGCTTTAATGAAAGAAACAAGTTCAATAATTAAAAAAAACAAATTCAAGTACACTAAAAGTATAATTCAACCGACTTTAACATTTTTTTCACAAATATGAGTAAAGAAACTAATTTGTTGCATCCAACATTATAATATCATTGGAATCGGAACTTGGAAAGTAGAGGAGAAAGAAATTGCACATCAAATGCTTGCTTGTGTGGAAATGAAAAGCCATAAATCCCATCTCTCACCTATTGGACAAGATGAAACACATAACAACCGTGGTTTCGATTAAAGCTTTATTTCCAGTACATTATGCAAAGTATGTTTGGGAATATAAGATTTCTTTGGATATCCTTTATGATTTGCTAGTTTTACATCTTTCCAATCTACCCATACAAGCTTTTAAACCGGTGATGAATATCGAACTTTGTAACCATCTTTATATTTGTATTTCTATACTAAAAAAATTATAATACAATACAAATTATAACCATTTTTGTTATAAAAAAAAATCACTTGAACTTAAGGTATATCACTTTTAATAAAGGTTGGTATTATAATTTTTGAACTACACTATACTAATATTTTAATAAAAGAGTATCGTTTTTTTGGTTGGTATTATAGTTTCATGCTTATTCCCTGCCTTAGTCGGGATATAGTATGGGTGATATTAATGTATCAGTTTTTATTTATTAATATTAATATATCCATTTTCATCTAATATTTTACATTCTGTTCTAGTCTTTATAAAAGGTTGCAACCTATATTTGATTTTGCACCTTACATCTAATACAATGATATTATTTTTATATAATCGTTATTTTTTGTGACATGTATGATATGTGCATCTTCATGTTCCATGTTAATTAATGGTTTACTTCTGCTTGAATGTATGGATTTCTGCACCTGAGATGATGAAAGAACAATTTTATGGAAACCACACTTCTTTCCCTCTTCTCTGCACAATATTAAAAGGTAAATATCATACGGTGATACCTCCTTACTCTGGAAGGTTTACACTGCTGGCATAAGTATACTACACACCTTTGTTGGACAACCTCTACTCTATACCCTGGTAACTAAGTTCCAATAGAATGGTTGTTCCATTTAGCCATTGGAATACTCTTAGTATGTATGATAGTCTTGTAGACAAAGCTAATTGATGTTTGAAGGTTGTAAGCTTTCTACATTCAATAGTTGTTATATATTGCTCACTACTTTATTGTGAAACTCACGGCTCACATGAACGGGTGGTTTGAGGGTCATCCATTTTTATCTCATTTTGGTCATTAGAATACCTTAATTTCCAAAAGTTTAAATTTAGTGCCTGGTTGTTTGGCAACTTATCAATTGAGTTCATATATACCCAGTCTTTTTATGTCTTTGCATAATACAATTGCGTTTGGCTCTGTTTAAAGAATGGAGAGCCACCGACTCCACTAAGAATGTCCTACTCCAGTAAGAATGTTGAGATTGATGCAACAGCCTAGGTTGAGATTGGTGCTAGGGTGGTGTATTATAGGTCTTAGATCTAGTTTTTTTTACCATAATTTCTATAAAAGTACTCAATGCATCAACCTACCTGTAACCATGCAACACAGAACTAATATTGATTTCAATACTTATAACAAATATATTTCAATATGCTATAAAATAAATTTAATATTTTGAAGGATTATTTTAAACTTTAATTTAATTACAATTATATTTTATAGTAGTTTAAACTTTAATTTAATTACAATTATATTTTATAGTAGTTTAAACTTTAATTTAATTACAATTGTATTTCAATATACTATAAAAATAAATTATATTTTAAAGGATTAGTTTAAACTTTAATTTTATGTAATTACTTTTCTTCTTGGCATAAGATGTAAAACTCGATATGGCATAAGTAAAACTCGAACAAGCTAAGAACTCCCTCTATCCTGGCATGAATGCATGAGATGAATTGCTATATCCATACACTCGTAGAAATACACTCATAGAAATGAATTAGTCATGAAGAAACTCATAAAAAATTTTATATTAGAAGAGTTAGAGTTAACTTGACGTTGGTACCTACTAATGATACATGGCTAGAAGTTAAACGTATCCTTAAATTATCACCGCTACCTTGAATCTTATCACTGTCTACCGGAGACTTACAGAATCAGAAAGGCAAGAATTAAGTCGCTTAGGCCCCTGAAAAATCAATCACAGAGAATGCAAAGGACCATTATCAAGGCTTGTGATGGGAGTAAATATGTTCGTTGTCTTCATATTCACGATTTTGATGATCTTCTTCCGGGTCATCCTTTTTAATAAAGAATTCCTGCTATTCCTTCCAACGAGACCTTGTTCTTGGCACTGTAACATCTTATGATCTCCATCCTCCAGTACCAAGTTTTGTAATCTCAACAAACAATTCACAAATATGTTTTTTGATAACTTATATCTTACTTTGTTGGCAGAGATTTTGATGGAAGTTGCGCCCTTACATTTGGAAACCCAAGCTTCACTCTTTTATTCAATCCAAATAAAATTAAACCAACTTTGAGCAAGAAGTAGAGTTAAAAATAATGTACTATGCTCAATAGATCAAATGGTTCCTGCCCTATACCTTGTGAGAGCGTTCGCAGTGCAGTTGAGTGGTAAGTGAATAAGAATATGAGCGTACCCAACACCAACAACTTGGCAGTATGGAAACCGGTCCTTCTCTCCATGATGAAAACTGAAAATCTTTCAACAATCAAGCTGATATGTATGAAATGTATAATAATGGATGCAAGGAGCAGGTACCTAGTTCTCATATTTATATAGGGGAGTTCACAGATTTCTTGCCTATCATGGTGATCACTAGTCAAACGTTACTTACATACTTTACTTGTTTGAGTAATAAAAACTGATTAATTCGCGAAGAATAGTCAAGCATTACATACATACCAGTTTGATTAGTAAATGTTGATTAATTCGGGTAGGGCAGGCTAGGGTATCGTTGAAATCACCACGACAGATGGATATAGATGGACATATTTGTCCACCAGACAGTCACAGCTTTAAACCCCATTGGCCCAAATATCTTAATATCTGTACATATTAGGTGTATATCTCAGGGTTTAAATAACTAGCCTAGTTTCTATCTCATGGTGGCAATGTCATTCAGGATGGTGGGTTGGTGGAAGGTCAAATTGGTCCATTAAATTTTCATGAATTCACACTGGTTGGTGGCGGTACCAAGAAGCTTCCATTCATTCATTGCCCATACGTAAAACTCTGAATTGAGTTGAAAGATAAATTCAAAAACAACTCATCGCCTTTTTCAAATTTTGAAGATGGCATTACAAAATTCTACCATGCAACACAAAACCAAAAGAAACTTAATATATATGGCATAAGATGTAAAACTAGAACACACTAAGAACTCCTTCCACCCTGGCATGAATGCATGAGATTTTAATAACGAATAGTTATATCTACACGCTTAATGAATTGCTATATCCATATAACACTCATAGAAAGGAATTAGCAATGAAGAAACTTATAGAATTTGATATTAGAAGAGTTAGAGTTAACTTGACGTCAGTACCTACTATTGTGATACATTGCTAGAAGTTAAAGTATCCTTATAAATGATCACAACTACGTTAAATCTCACCACTATCTAAGAAGAGTTACAAAATCAGAAAGGCAAGAATTAAGTCAGTTCATCAATGGCCGTGAGATTTGACCAGGCCCCTGAAAAAATTAATCACAGAGAATGCAATCGACAAGACTGCTTCCGTCAAACTGCTTAGACTGTAGTTTGACGTGGTAGTGGGAAGACTTCTGGGAACATATTTGAAGACTGCAATGCTTCTATTATTTGGATATTGTAGTTGCTATAATTACATGTCCACTGATTTGGATTCAGAGTGTAATCACATAGGAATACATTATAAATTGCATTTGACGAATGATTCATGAAAATTTAACCCTTTATTTATTCATGGAGAGCCGAGAAAGAACAAAATAGAACACAGTAATTAAGAGAAAACTTCAACGGATGAAGAAAGGTTTTTGTTGAAGATATACATATTTCCATAATAATCATAAATATACATATTACAAAAATGCAACTAGAACACAATTGAATCCTGATCAATGTATGCTGCATGTAAGAAATGTTTAGAAATCCAACTCGTTAAACCTAAATTGAAATAGTACCTGCACAACTTTTCTCAAATTCAACACCAATTTGTCATACAATACAAAGCGTGACAGATTATGTAGAATGTAACATATTCATCATAAATTGGGGGTTTTATGGCAAACAATCCAGGTTTGAATCTGAATATTCCAGGATCGATTTGCAAATTTGGACACTAAATACAACAAGAAAAGACACAAACTACAACGATAGTATGCCATCAAAAACTGGTGTATGAAGCAATGTGATTGTTTACAATTACACTAGCATAGAAATTTTGACTGGATATTAAAGCTATTATTTGGCCAGGATGCTTCGAATTCTCCTCTTTGAATGAGTACATTGATTAGCCGCCTTGTTCTCCGGCCTGTTGCATAGCAGTGAAACACCCTCTGAAAATTAATGGAATATTTTTCCAGGATTGAACCAATTGACATGCATATATTTCAGTTCTAATATTTATTGATATGGTTTACCCGGTTTCATGCAATTGGTCTCTACGTCATTATATATTACTTCTCCAACTCCAAATATTAAATGCAATAACAAATTTTCGAATGTGTAAATGGTTCTTACCTGATAGTTTTAGGTTTGAGCAAGGGAGAGATATCGTCATTTACATTAACCCCAACGCTTTAGGGCTTTGAGATACTTTAGCCAGCGAGTCTGGTGAAATTTGCAACGTGGAGCTGTTGGTCCCTTCGTAGTAATAGTCGTGCTTGATATCATACTGCCACATGAAACCAGGTGACAGAGGTGCAACACTATACTACAACCCCTGCAAGGAAGCAACAAGATTATCCTCTCTGGATTCTCCATCATTTTGAGCCCTTTGCTCCATAATGTTCCCAGTGGTTTCTCTATAAAAGCCTTGATTCAGCTCATCGCCCACGATACCATCATGAAGCCCAGATAGTTGATATGGACACGCAGTTGGTGAGATTGCAGATCCATATTCTCGGCTCTATAATTTTCTTGGAGCTTATCTATCTTCAACGAAAAGGATTCATGATGCACTTCTATAGGAACCCTCATTTCCTCCAGGTGCAAGACACTTCATTGCTGATCAAGTGTTGTTAATAAATGAAAGAACCAACGTGTAGAGCCAAGTGATCATAGACTAGCTCAGAGCTCACGGCTAGAATGGCCAAGACTGAATGAGGATCCAACAACTTTAGATGAAGCATAACTACACTTTATACCCGATCTGTTGTGTGTTACAGCTCAAAGACATTATACCTGATCGATTGTTTGTGTTACAGCTAGATGATATCTGTTGTTTATGTTACAGTTAGAGGACATGCAAATCTGAGACATATGCATGCATGCAAATAGTCGTGCTTGATATCATACTGCCACATGAAACCAGGTGACAGAGGCGCAACACTATACTGCAACTCCTTCAAGGAAGCAACAAGATTATCCTCTCTAGATTCTCCATTATTTTGAGCCCTTTGCTCCATAATGTTCCTAGTGGTTTTGCTATAAAAGCCTTGATTCAGCTTATCGCCCACGATACCATCATGAAGCCCGGATAGTTGATCTGGACACGCAGTTGGTGAGATTGCAGATCCGTATTCTCGGCTCTATAATTTTCTTGGGGCTTATCTATCTTCAACGAAAAGGATTCATGATGCACTTCTGTAGGAACCCTTATTTCCTCGAGGTGCAAGACACTACACTGCTGATCAAGTTTTGTTAATAAATGATAGAACCAACGGGCATACCTGAGCTGTTGTGTAGAGCCAAGTGATCATAGACTAGCTCAAAGCTCACGGCTAGAATGGCCAAGACTGAATGGGAATCCAACAACTTTAGATGAAGCATAACTACACTTTATACTCGATCTGTTGTGTGTTACAACTCAAAGACATTATACCCGATCGATTGTTTGTGTTACAGCTAGATGATATCTGTTGTTTATGTTACAGTTAGAGGACATGCAAGTCTGAGACAAATGCATGCATGCAAATATCCAGGCTCTTGAGGCTCCCAATGCACGCCACACAAATGCATGCAAATATCCACGCTCTTGATGCATGCAGATAGCCCCGAGGATCATTATTGGCCAACTCGAAGGTGCACCGGATTTCAAATATTTCAGAGAGAGCAGTGGTCAGAATTGAGATGTTAGGTTGTAAAACGGTAGAAGTAAAAAGTTAATTTGACAATAAGAGGGTAAGCACAAAAACATTAAGAACATTAAGAATATTGGTAAAAAAGAAATTTAAAACTATATAATAAAAATCCGCAATCACCATAACACAGAAACTAAAACATAATTCCCTGCTTGCATGGAATAATAAATCATTGCATTTGTTAAGCGATATTAATAACATTCAAACCATAAATATTTATTTATTATACATTAAATAAATTGTTACATTTGTTAAGCGATGTTAATGAAATTCCAACCATAAATATTTATTTATTATACATTAAATAAATCATTATATTTGTTAAGTGATATTAATGACATTCAAACCATAAATATTTATATGATTTGAAAAGCATGATATAGTATAGATTGATAAAGTTTTTGTTATATATATATATATTTTTCATCGTTTTAGTTAATACTTTTGATATTGTTGTTTTTGTTTTTTTAGAGAAATGGTTATGTTATAATAAATAAATCAGCAATTGGTTGGTTGAAAAAACTTGATACAACAAACTATCAACTCTTCACAAACTCCAGTCGGGTACCCTCTAAGGAGGTATTTCAAAACTTACACTCGAGTTAACCACAAGATCGTTATGCCCTATTACTATCGATTTGTTGGCTGCTATATCCGCCAGAACATTCAGCTCCCTTAGGATATGATAGAAAGTGACCTTCCTGAACAATCTAGCCTTGGATCTAATTCTATTGATCAGTCTTGCGGTGCAATCATTTTTGCCCCTTCCACCCCCATTCAAGGCTTGAATAACTAACCTGGAATCACCAAAGACCATAACATCTTCCGCTCCTTTCTTCTGTAATTGTTTGAGCCCTTGCCAGAGCCCATAAGCCTCAGCCATATTGTTGGAATTATAACCAATATTCCAATAGTATTCTGTCATGATTTTCCCACATGGCTCAATAATGATTCCCCCTCCTCCCGCTTTCCCCGGGTTCCCTTTGGAGGCCCCATCAAAAAAAAGTTTAAAAATCTTCCTTTCTCTTAGCCAGTTCTTGAACTGGGACTTGTCCATCCTGATTTCCCATTTCTCCAATTTACTTGCCGCCACTGTACTTACCGCCTTGATGTTTAGACTTTGCATCCAGCTTTCCTCATTAGCAGTCAGATTCCCTTTGTTACTAGGTATCTTTGAATTACTGACAATTTCCCCCAGCAAGGCATTTACTTTTGCAGTTATCTTCCATGCTGGCTGAAATTTGTCTTGAAAAAATCGGTGGTTTCTTTCATTCTAGATGCACCAACAAGTTAATTTGGGGATCTTCATCCAACATGCTCTCACTCCATTTTTGTTTGATAGTTCTCCTTCATAAAGGTTGTCCCAGTATATGAAGCAGTCCTGGATACTATCCGAGATGTGATTATCCTCTCCCCATCGCTTCAGCACTTCATTCCAGACAAAGGTAGCAAAAGGGCATTTAAAAAAAAGATGACTGATATTTTCAGAGTCTTCAACACAGAGTGGACAGCGGAAGGGACCAGCAAACCCCCTTTTCTCCAAATTCTCGCCAGTGAGCACTTTCTCATGCATCAGTGTCCAAGAAAACATTTCAATCTTTAGCAGGGTGCTATGTTTCCACAAATTGTTCGAGATTCTTGGATTGACAGGCACGTTATAGCTGGCAGAAAAACGTTGGTACCCTTCAGTAGTTGAATATTTGTCGGACTGTCTTCCCTAGCCACGTTTATCTTTTTTAGTTTTGTGAATTGGAGCGAGACCTGCTAGGTGCTGTAACAACAAGATGCATTCAGAATTTAGTTCGGCTGGGCAATCCGACAGTACCCAGCGTGACCAATTGTATGGCTCGACGGCCTCCCATTCAGCGATATCCCAAATCGTGGCCAGTCCTTTTTCTATCATCCAGGCTTGCAGACGTGGGAGGTGAGGTGGAGGGTGGCCCAGGATCACATCGTGCCAAATGTTGGTCGATTTCCCATTGCCTGGGACAAAGAAAAGTTTATCTCTGAAGGACGGTAGCGCTTTTTTGCAGATATTGTAAATAGAGGAGCCTCTCTTGACCACGTGATCTCCATCCAGGCACCTGAGCGTTGGCCCGAGAAAATACTTTCTCTTCAACACCCTGCTGCTCCAGGAGGAATTGGACTCAAGCAAATTCCATAACAGCTTGGCTCCCATGGCCAAATTTTGGTTTTTTAAGTCTCTGATTTGAAGACCACCCTCCGACCGAGGCAATTTTATGGTTTTCCAACTGACCAAGGCGAATTTTTTACTCCCCCCGTTGTTCCCCCCCTGCCAGAGAAAGTTTCTTATCAGTCCTTCAATCTGGTTTAAGACAGTGACTGGAGCGAGGAGGAGGGAGCATTGATAGAGTAGAAAACTATTCAATATAGCTTTGATACGCACTACCTTCCCAGCCAGATTGAGCTAGATCGTCCCCTAGTTCATGATTTTCCTTTTGATTTTCTCCACGATGGGATTCCAGGCTGAGCTCTTAGGCTTAGATTTGAAGATAGGTACTCCAAGATAGTTGAAGGATTCCCACGTAACAGCTCCATCCATATCGAGTATCCGGGAAATATCAAGCATTTCCCTAGGATTTAGGCTCCATCCAAAGATCTGACTTTTCCCTAAATTGATTTTGCTTCCGAAGGCGTGACAGTAACGATTCATTTCCAGCTTGAAGCGGTGAGCTATAATCTGGCTAGCTCCTCCCAGCAGGATAATGTCATCCACGAACAGAGCGTGGTTGATGTCTTTAGTGCCTCTAGCCATCCTGATGCCAAAGAGCTCATGATCTTGTCTAGCATTTTCCAATTGAAAACTAAGGACAGAGGCCTGGGTGGCAAAGAGCAGGGGGGATAGCGGGCAGCCTTGCCTCAGACCTCTTGATGCTTGAAAGAAGGGGCCAACTCTACCGTTGACAAGTGGGGCTATCCAAGGCTTGCTGATACAAGCCTTAACCCAAGAGATGAAATCAGGAGCGAAGCCAAATCTCTTCATTACCGAATAGAGAAATGAATGGCTGACTCTGTCAAAAGCGTTGGCTAGATCCAGCTTTACCGCCATTCCCTTGTCTCCATTCTTCTGGCTGGAATGAATAGCCTCTTGAACTAAAATTATGCTGTCCCAAATCTTTCTGCCTTTAACAAAGCCACCTTGGTTTTCCGGGATGAGATAAGGCATGATGTATTTTAGTGTATTGGCCATTATCTTTGTGATGATTTTGTAGCCTATGTTACACAGGGATATAGGCTAGAATCTATCAAAGGATTTAGCTCCCTTTTCTTTGGGTATGAGTGCCAGAAAGGCAGAGTTTGTGCTGTGTCCTATTTTAACGCACCTTTGGGATTTACTGACCATTTTAAGCAAATCAGTTTTGACAATCTCCCAGCAAATTTTTATGAAATTGGCATTGAAGCCATCGGGGCCTGGAGCCCTATCATCCTCCATATTGTCAACAGCGTTCTTAATTTCCTCCAGCGTGACCACCTGCTGCAGGGCTTCGTTGTCTTTACTTTTTACGGCATTAGGCACCAAGTTTAGTAGCTCGACGTCTTCAATTACAGGCTAGGCTGTGTACAGATCCTCAAAGTGCTTGGACGATTTGATTTTAATGTCTTCAAAGTTGCTGATTACCTTATCGTGGGCCCTGATCTCAATCACAGAATTGAAATTTCTCCTAGCTACGGCCTGCTTGTGAAAAAATCCAGTATTCTTGTCTCCGTCTTTCAGCCACTTACAACGCGATTTTATCCTCCACCACTCCGCTTCTTGCTTGCATGCTTCGTGGAGATTTGACTGGAGCTTTATCTCTGTCTGAATGTCTGAGTTGGTCACCGTATTTTCTTCCATACCAGCTTGGTGAGACTCCAACGCAAGGGCAGCCTGGAGTTTTTTATAATTGGGAGAGGGAATTAACTTGGCCCAAGCTTTTAACTCTTTCTTCAGCCTTCTCAGCTTCTCCTCCTAGACGTAGAAGGGGGACCCAGTTACCGGGGGGGACCAAGAATCCGCTACCATCTTTAGAAACTGAGGGTGAGTGGCCCACATTGGATTAAATCTGAAGGGGATCGGTCCCAAATTTTTGTTCATCTCCATCTCAAGAAGAATAGGCTTGTGATCCAAGCCTCCAAATGGAAGAATTTTGGAAGTCAGATTTAGTCCCAAGAGGAGAAAGGAGTCCTGGACCAGAAAGCGGTCTAGCCTGGCAGCAATGTGCCCAGGACCAGTCCTCTTATTACTCCAAGTATATTTTCCTATGGATGGCTTGATATCCATGAGGTCTCACTCCAAAGTGATATCATCAATAATTTCTCTTATGGGGTCTTTAATCAAGGAGCCCCCTCTTTTTTCATCCTGGCTAAGGATGACATTAAGATCCCCTGCCAAGATTACATTTCCTTGCAGATTGCTTCTTTCCTCACGAAGGAGGCTCCAGCAAATTTTTTTATCAGCGTAAGAATTAGGAGCATAAATATTAAATATTCTTACCAGGGTATTGGAGTCTTTTTGCCTCAGCAGAGTGAGGATCCAGTTACAGCTATACTTGATGTCAACAGCTTCAAATTTCTTGTCATCCCATAGAGTTCCAATGCCTCCGGATGATTCCCTTGAACTAATAGCAGCTTTACCTCTTTTTTTCCAAAATTTAAGACTTACTTGGAGAAATGCGGCTTCCTCCATCTTGGTCTCCTGGATCAAGAAGATGTCTGGTTGGTAAAGAGAGATTAAATCCATCATAGATTCTTCCTTGCCTTTGCTACCGAGACCTCTGCAATTCCAGGAGAGGACCTTCATTACTTACTTTTGGAGATCGTAGGCATCCCTTTCTGGGCATGCCCTTGCTGACGGGTGTTTTGGGTGTTCTTCAGTAGCTTTTCCAAGGTTAGCTGGGATCCCTGCAGCTTATCCTTATAAGTAGCTTGTTCCCTTGCCTCTTTCCTGGATTTCCTGCCTTTGGTTTTAGTCAGGCTTGGAGTGGTGAGTTCTATCTCCCCTTCTTCCTATTCCTCCTCTTCTGTTTCAAATTCTTCTTCTGATTTCCCCCGAGGTTCTCCTTCTTTTGTCATATCAACACCTTCTTCTTGGTCTTCCACTTACTGATCGGGTGGGCCTACTTCTGATTCTTTGCTCTCTTCATTGCTAGATTTCTCTACGGCTTCAGTGGACTCATTCCTTACTTCATTGGGTTCATTTGTCTTGGGTGTTTCTTGGGATCCTTCAAGAGGGGGATCTCTGGGTTCTTTGGTACTTTCACCCTTCTTAGAAGCTCCACCACCTTGGTTTTTGAGTTTGGATCTATTCACCCTTTGCTATCCTTATGCCTTGTCCTGGTGTGGTTCAGGTTTTTTAGGGCAATTTTGGATGAAGTGCCCGTATTCCTGGCAGCTCCTGCACTTGAAGGGGAGTTGTTCATAGTCGAGCTTTTGGAAGTGGGACCAATTCCCTACAATTAGCTTTATGGCCTCTGGAAGTCCTGCTTCGAGATCCACCTCGACGCATATGCAGGCACAGGCATATTGGTCCTTTGGGCTCGCCATGTCAATGTATTTCCCCAGGACAGTCCCGATCGCTTGGAGAGATTTAGGGTTCCAGCAGTGAATGGGGAGGTTGGGGAGTCTGACCCAAACTAGCACGGCTTTGGGGATGTCAACGTCTGGATCGAAATCCGGGGTCCACCCATTGAGATAGAGGCCTTGCGACCCCATGAAGTAGGGTTCGTTCCTGAATATTAGATCTTTATCTTCATTGGATTCGAAGTCGAACAGAAAGTAACCCCTTCCGACGGAGTAAGAAGCTACGTTTTTGGAGATTAGGGGTCTCTAGTTCCTTTGGACCCAGCTGTCAGTAGTTTTTGGGGAGGGACAAAGCCTCGTGAATTGCCCGATCAGGGCTCAATCTGCCAGGGAGAGAGCTACCCGCATAGTTTCTTCCGGAGGGAGGGCGACTTCCGGTACATCTTCAATTCTCTTGACAAACTTCGGTGGATCTCGTAGGCCCGATCTGCTGTTCTGAGGGCCAATTAGCCGATCAAAGGCAACAGATCTCGGATCTGGCGGCAGACACTCCACCCCAGCCATCTGGCTGCTCCAATCGCCAAATATTCAACTCATGGGCCTTACAGCCACGAGACGAGATCAGAGATCTAGCTCTTGGCCTGGCAGATTCAGCTCTCGAAGGGCCCTACAGATCTCCACAACGGCTCAGCAGCAACCAGCAGCCAGCATGGAGCCTACCAACGTAGCCTGCATGTGCCCGATCTGAGGCAGCATGACGTAGTGATCCAGGCAGCCTTCAGCCCAGCGTGACCTCCAAAGCTTCCAACGTCCAGCGTGCATGCAACGATCAGCCAATCAAAAAAATTGATCGAATATCAATATTTTATTATACTACAGTACCATTCCATTTTGGAAATGGTCGAATAAAAAATCATAAAGCATGTTGAAGTTAATATGTGAAAGAAATAGAAATTCAACATGGAGTTTGGATTCTAACAATAATCTTCCTAGATAAAACTCCAATACTTTTGATATTGTTGTTGTTAATTGAAATATTCTTAATATAATAAAAAAATTAAAATATTATTTAATTATTATTTTTTATTAGACTGAGATATGTTTTATTATTGTCATATATAAAAAAAATTACAATGTTTAATTTTTTTATTTTTTTACATATTAAGAAAAAGTTTATACACTAAAATATTTGATCGCTCATGGTTTTATGTATAGGTTTACAATATAAAATATTATTTAATTATTATTTTTTTATTAGATTGTGATGTGATATGTTTTATTATTGTCATATATATTAAGAAAAAGTTTATACACTAAGATATTTGATCGCTCATGGTTTTATATAGGTATAGGTTTACAATAAAATCAATATAAGTTTTTTTTAAAGGTTACATCATTTTCATTTTTTTTATTTTATGAATGTCATGTTACATAAGGTTATATGTCACAACATTTAGTAGTTATAAGCACTTGGTTACTTTAGATGCAATTAAATAAAGTTAACAAAGCAAAAAATAAATAAAAACAAAACAAATAAATAAATACCAAGCATAGCATAAGTCAACTCAACTTTGAACAATACATGTGGATGTTATAGTATGCGCGCGCGCACACACACACACAGGTCTTTTGTTAATCCCAAGTTGGTTTCACTCTCCTCTTGAGGGTTGAATGACTGTGCGGTTCGATCTCCTCCCTTGGCCCTTAGAGAAAATGCAGCCACCTCTGAGGTTACCCAATGAATTTGCTCTACTTCAATATCCGTGGGTTGGGCAGGGGGCCTAAACGTACCGCTTTTAAACGCATTCTAGATTCTAATTGTCTAGTGGTTGTGTTTTTACAAGAAACTATGTCTTCTGGGGAGGCGACATGTGACTTTTTCCTTAAATTGCACCTTGGGTGGTTTGTCAATGCACTTGATGCTTGTGGAAATTCTGGGGGCACTCTTGTGGGATGGAACCCTGTTTTCACGGATCTTCGTGCTTCCATTCTTGGGTTGGGATCCTTCTTAAAGGAAGACTGAAGGGTTTTGATGCACAGGTCCACTTGTTGAATGTCTATGGCCCTTACTCACAGAGGGTTTCTTTTTTGGGATTTTGTCAAACCTAGGGGTCTTCTTTCCCTCCCTAACCTTATATTAGTTGGTGACCTCTACTTTACCTAGTCTGCTGAGGAGGTTGGGGGCTCTGGACGGGTTGTTGATCCACTGTCAGATTATTTCTGCGCCGTGTTTGAGAATGCTTATCTGGTGGACATTATGTCGGGGGTTCTGACTCCTACCTGGTCTAATGGACATTATGGTGTTGCAGGGGTTGCCATACATCTTGATCATTTTTTTATGTCAGATTCTTTATGTAGCTCTTTGGGTCAGTACAGAAGCTGGAATCTCTCTTTTGGTTGTTTGGATCATAAGGCCATTATCCTTCAGCTTGATTTCTCCAAGTGTAATATTAAAAATCCGTTTAAGTTTAACCCCGCGTGGCTTTCTATGGAAGGTTTCAATGCCTTGGTCATTTCTAGTTGGGCGGAGCTGTCTTCGAAGATTCTTGCACATTTCTCTGGGATCCAAGTATTTATCTACAAGCTTATAAAACTTTGTGCCTTGGTCAGATCTTGGGAAAAAGAGGAGAAAAGGTTGGAGAACCTGTCTCTATGTTCTATTGAAAAAAAAATTGGGCTTCTATAGGAGGATATGGGTGTGGACTTTTTCTGTAGTGATCGTTCTGATTATATCAAAGGCCTCTTTCTGAATAGACAGACTATTCTTGATCATAAGGAAAAGACCCTCCAGCAACAAAGTCGTGCGATTTGGCTTCAGGCAGGCAACGAGAACACTAAATATTTTCAAAACTATGCTAATCACTGGAGAATATCTAACTCGATCTGGGAATCAGTGGATGCTTATGGGGATTTGGTTACAGATATGGAATCCATTAAAGGTAATGTCGTGTCTTACTTTTCTAATCTCTATAAAGATCCGAAGTCTCATAATATTTATGAGCAATTAGAGGTTTTGAGTTTGTATCTGAATATGTTCTCCTCTATAGATTGTGAAAAGCTTGGTTGTCCTGTGGATTTACAGGAAGTGGAACTTACTTTAAAGGCCTTTGCCTAGGACAAAAGTTCGGGTCCTGATGGATGGACCATGGAATTCTACTTACATTTTTTTGATCTGATTGGTCCTGCACTTATGGCGGTTATTGAAGAGTTGAGAATTTTTGGGCATATCTCGGATGGACTTAATTCCACTTATCTGGCATTGATCCCTAAGGTTGATAGACCGACATCTTTCATTGAATTTCGTCCCATTTCCTTATGCAATATTCTATATAAGATCATTACTAAGATCATTGCTGGGCAAATGAAGGTGGCCTTGGGGAAGGCTATTACTGCAGAACAATTTGGTTTTCTTCCGGATCGTCAGATCTTGGATGCGGCTGGAATAGTTCAGGAATAATTACACTCGATTAAACTGAAGAAGCTCTCTGCTTTGGTTTTAAAGCTTGACTCAGAGAAAGATTATGACAAAATTGATCGTTCTTTCCTCCATTTGATCCTTATTCAGATTGGATTACCCATGGCTATTGTACAGTGGATTATGTCATGCATCAATTCGACATCCTTTGCAATTCTTGCCAATGAATCTCCTTCATTGTTCTTTAAAGGGTCCTGTGGAATCCAACAAGGGTGTCCACTTTCTCCATATTTATTCATGCTTGTCATTGAAGGTCCAAGTTTACTTCTTAATCAAGCTAAGAAGGATAAGAGGATTAAGGGTGTGAAAGTTTCTGGAACTATTCATATTACTCATACACTATTTGTCGATGATGTCATAATTTTTGGGTCTGGTTCTGTTGTTGAATGGAATTACATTAAAGTATTGTCTGATCTCTTTTGTCTTGCATCTAGCATGACTTTTAGCATCACTAAATCCTATTTCAGACATTGTAGAATGGATGACCCCTCTTTACAGGACATTACCCATCTTTTTTCTATCTGCAGTAAACATTTGGATGTTAGTATTACTTACCTGGGATTTTTTCTTGGGCCTAATTATTATCAATGCTCTGACTGGGACTAGCTCATTAAGAAAGTTCATTATCGTATGAGCAGATGGACCTCCAAGTGGCTCTCTCTGAGTGGTCGTATGACACTAATAACTTCTGTTTTACAATCTCTGCCTGTTTATTGGTTTGGTATTTTTCGAGTACTTGCCAGTGCCTTTGATGCTCTTCGTGGTATTTTCTTTTGTTTTTTATGGCGGGGTACCCATGATCAGTTCAAGTACCATTTGGATGATTGGGAGTCCCTATCCTTTCCCAAGTCTTGGGGAGGATGGGTTTTCAAACATTTGGGATTATTTAATACTGCTCTTTGTGCCAAAAGTCTGTGGAGAGGTTTGTTTTCATCTAATCTGTGGTGCATGATTAACAACTCTAAGTATTTGAAGTTATTACCTACTTCTACATGGTTGTTTTGCTCAAACTTCTCTACCATGCAAGCCTCTGTTGTCTGGTGCAGTCTGTGCTCGGCCCTTCTATGCATCTTAAGGGAAATATGCTGGATGGTTGGTAGAGGTAATAACATTTCACTGGGTATTGAATCTATTGCAGGCATTGACATTGTAAAGTTCTCCTACCCACTTTTAAGGATTTTACATGATAAGGGGATCACGGTCCTTAAGCATGCATACAATGGTAGTATGTATCCTTCTCCAACTTGGAAGTCTGCTCAGTCTTTGGGTTTGGTTGGTGCGGTTGTGGAGGAATGGGAAACATTCACCTCACAGTTGAGGGAGTCCGGCATCTTTCTATCTGAGGACTTAGATTCCTTGGTTTGGGCTGGCAATCCTGGGAATGGTTCTATGACGGCCAGTTTGGCCTATACCTCCCTTATCAATTTTGACAAGCGTGCTCAACTAGCTTGGTGGAATCACATTCTATGGAAGAAACATGTCCCATCCAAGGTGAAGTGTTTTGCATGGCTTGATCTTAAGCATAAGATTTTGACATGGGATTTGTTAATGCAGCAAGGACACTAGGGTCCTAGTTGGTGTATTTTTTGTAAGGCAGAATCTGAGATGACTGAACACATTTGCTATCACTGTCTGATCTTCCGTGGCCTTTGGTCACATCTCTATGTATTTATGGAATGTACTTGGATCTGGAATGTTGATAATCTCTCTAAAGTTCTTGAAAAAGTTGAAGAGAGCTCTTTTCTTTGGCTTGAGCTGGATTTATTCTGCATATGGGAGCTTTGGTGCACTAGAAATCGTATCATCTTTCATATGATACCCTTGGATCTGGGTCGAATTACTTCTTTGATTTTGTCTTGTTTTGATTGGGTTTCAGCATTTGACTCGTCTCCAAAACTTCGTATCACTCGCTACCTGGAGCTGCTTGCTTCTGATATGTTTGGGTTCTTCGATGGTGCTGAGCAGAATGGAATCTATGGCGCTGGTATGGTCATCCAGTTGGAGTTAAATCATGCTTACTGGATATGTATGAATGTAGGAAAGGGGTCTAGCACCTGGGCAGAATTATTAGCACTATGGGGTCTTTTGTTTTTTGCCAAAGTTCACCACATTGGTCTTCAGATGGTTATAGGTGACTCAAAGGTCATTATTGATTAGGTTCTTAAACTACATTAGCTACAGTCTCTTGTTCTTTCTCACTGGATTGGGAGAACTAGGAAGCTCATTGACTTCTTTCCGTAATTGCCCTTTAGACACATTTATCGAGAATTTAATGTACAGGCAGACAAATTATCTAAACAAGGTCTAAGCATGGAGTCGGGTGTCCTTGTTTGGAAAGAGATTCTCTCTGGCAGGATTATTGCTGAAGGTATTTTACAAGGTCTTTAGTTCATGGATCTCCTTTTCTGTCTCATTGGTGGCCATGTTCTCTTTCGAACTGGATTTTTTTGGAGGATATTTCCTTTTTGTTTTTGGAGTTGTTTGCTCTCTATGGAATGGATAAATAGTATGACATACGACAGTATTTACCATTTGTGACACTCCTGTTTTGGTTGTTTGAAGAAATCTGCCACTCTTTTGTAGTTGTGAAAGACTTGATTTTTTTATTGACTCGATGCATATGTATGTATGATCTTGATGTATGTACTCGTTGTCTTTAGACACAACATTATACAATATAAAGTTGTCTTTTTCATTATATATATATATATATATATATATATTTTATTTTTTTTAATATATGACTTTATAATTTGATAAAAATATATATGAAGTAATAATTAAATAGTGTTGAAATGATATGGAAAAATGTTTAATAATAAACAATTATGTTGCTGGTGGGAGTGAGTTAATTTGTTGATATATTTAACTTTTTTAAATTAAAACCATTTCTCAAATTTGATAAGAATTTTGTTAGAAGTTATAGCTTTAAATTTTACTATGAAAATTACTTTTAATGCATTTTGGCTTATTTTAAGATAATTGTCTTTAGACACAACATTATACAATATAAAGTTGTCTTTTTCATATATATATATATATATATATATATATATATATATTAATTTTTAATATATGGCTTAATAATTTGATAGAAAAATATATGAAGTAATAATTAAATAGTGTTGAAATGATATGGAAAAATGTTTAATAATAAACAATTATGTTGCTGGTGGGAGTGAGTTAATTTGTTGACATACTTAACCTTTTTTTTTATTAAAACCATTTCTCAAATTTGATAAGAATTTTGTTAGAAGTTATAGTTTTAAGTGAGAAATGAGAACTTTTACTATGGAAATTATTTTTAATGCATTTTGGCTTATTTTAAGATAATCTAGATCGTTGAATTTTAAAAAGAATGAACAAATTAAGGTTGAACTTTGTCTCCTCGGAAAAATTAGACTTACTCAAAATGTCAAGTTTCTATACTTTTTAACTCACTCGTTTATTGGTGCATTGTAGTTTTTGAATTTTTGAAAAAGCCAACATACATCACATCATAATTGATTACACTTGAATCAAAACATACATCACATCATAATTGATTACACTTGAATCAAAACATCTCATGCAAAGGGACAACCACTTTATTTATTTGTTTTTTAGTAAATAAAAGTCAACAATGACATGTGAAGGTTGTTATATATTGTTTTTAGAAAACTTTATATTAATATTTTTAAATTTATTTTTATGTTTTAAAATTAAAACCACACTCTCAACCTTCCATCATTAACATCTTTGACCAATAAGATTTAAAAATCTTGAAACTTATTTTTAATTTTTAAAAAAATCAGCCTAACCTTTTAAAAATTATAAAACTTTATAAAAATTCGTAATATGAAAATGAGTTAATGTAAAGTGTAAACACTTTCATTTGCAAATGAAACTTATACTCCTTCTTTAGCGTGAAGTAAAAATATGTGTAGTCTAAATATTCTATGTTTTCAATCTTTTCCGTGTATGTTTTTTGTCTTGTTTTGTTAGAGTTTGGTTGGAAATATATAAAAAATATTAGAATCACATAGGAAATTTGTAAAAATTGTTAGAATCACATGTATTAATGATGGAAATTGCATAATCTGGGTGTCACAGGGATATCTGAGGGCGATGAATCTATTTGTAAATTCAAAAACACAATTTAAACACTTCCAAATTTAGATTTTGCCAAAATTTTTTTATCGCATTCTAACCAAAACTCATTGGAAAGTCCATAAATATAATGCTCCTTAAAAATATATAGAATCGGTAACATCAAAATCAAAATCAAAATATCACATGAGAAATTACTCCAAGCGTTTATTTTTGTAAAAAAAACAACAATTGTATAGGTGAAAGGTGCAAAGTAGCTTTTAGAAAAATAATAATTAATGAATTTATTTTATTTTTTTCTATGGTTTGAAATAAAGTCAAACTCTTAGGTATTTATGTTGCATCCATAACCTCTTTGAACAATTATAAAATGGAATACTTTACAAAATTGTATAACATGAAACTGAACTAAAGATAAGCCAAAACATTTTGGCTTACAAATGAAAAGTATACATCGTGCTTTGACAAAGACTAACAAGGCGTGATGTCTTTAAACTCCATAACTTAAAAAAATAGGGACTATGCTACATCTTGCCCTAATTAGACTTGTCTCCTTTCTTCATGGAATTTGGGCATTGGGATACTCTACATTTGGTGGGGATCGATACCACTTATCTAGCTTTGTGTTTTTTTGAGGATATTGCTTATGTGGGCTCACTTGGATGGAGTGTTTGTTGTTTCTTAGAGGTTTCCCAATTACTTTAGTGACTTGCTATATCTATTGATTGAATTCCCTCTCAATGAGATTTCACGAATGCTCCATGTCACCTCTTATTGTTTAAACCTATAGTGCCTAAGTAGGATATATATAGGTAGTACATCTAGTTCCGTTAGATTGCCACTCCCTTGCTCTTGATGTCTTATTATTAAGATGAAACACTTTATGCAACTAAGGGACAATCTTATTGCCAATCGAGTATATGAGCAAACATTGGATGCACAACCTCATGATTCCCCTAAGTTAGTTAGGAGTGTGCTCCTGTTAGATTCGAGTGGAAGGGGTACCTTATCTTTAGATATCCCATCTATTATGAGATCAAATGGTGGTTGTTTTGCCTCTATCGGGATCTATAGGAAGCTCCCTCTCCACCTTCTTCTACTACCCATGCTAGAGTTGCTTGGTTCTTTTCATGATGGAAGTGTTAAGGAACATATACTAGAGCTTAAGTGGTCGACCCTTGTGATATCCTATCAATAGGATAACATACTTTTTCCTTGTTGTAATGTCTACTACTAACATCAAACAATAAGGGGAGGCTCAAATCAATTAAGACACTAGACCAAAGAGACCTCAAAATTCTTCTCGGCCCCCCTTAGTAGAGTGATCAACCACCACATGAATTTTGAGGAGTTCCAATTCCAAATCCCAACACAAATCCCATTTAGCAACTAACAACTTGCACCATGGAACTATGAGATCCCTGCACCAAAAATCACTTTATACAAAGTACTTCTCTTGAGGATTGCTCAAGTACTTAATTTTCCACAACAAAGATTACTATTTTTGTCTCAAATTGTTTTATTATTTTTTTTTCTAGATCTAGAGGAATTGTTAACTAGTAAGGATTATTTGGGCAAGACTGAGGCTCTCACCTTGCTAGTTGCCACTATAGGCCCTAGGTTAGGTGCAATAGCTTGCAAGCCACACCTAATAGGAAAATTGGGCCTCAAAATAGGGTTGAGACGTCCCACTTGGGGGGGCGGGGGGCACCCTCCCTTTCAACAAAATCACAACAGGGCAATGTCTCATTGGAGTTTTGAACCTAGGTTGGGAGAGTGCAAGACTTGCCTCACAGCTAATTAACTTATGTAGCTCTTGACTAAAATTGTACCCGTAGTTGTAACGACTATTGTATGGTGCTACGGATGACAAGAGGGTGGACTTTGATCCTCTTATGTGTGCATGGGAAGTGAATGCAAGCCTCAAATGTTAGGAGTGAATGAACCTTTTGATCTGGGACCCCTACTCAGGTCACACAACTAGGCCCCCTTGACCTAAGACATTCTCCATATGACATCATAAGGTAATTCATAGATGACTTTGTAGAGACTAGTGACTATAAGGGGGAAGGCCTCTTCTTCTTCCTCTCTCTCCTCATTTAGCTTATAGTTCAACACACTTTCACTTATACATTGTATGCTTTCCATTTTTTTTTCACATCGAAAAAAGTTATATACTTTATTTTGAAAGCATAAAAGTTACAAATCTGCTCATATATTGCCTGCAGTAAAAAAACTGTCTTCACATCCCTTAGAATTATAGACTAGAAGATCCAACTAGTCTTCTTACACATAAAACATTGAAGACCAGAACCACCTCATATTTGATTCATATTACATAGAAACTTAGTAAAAACGTCCACTTAACAAAAGTGAGTATACCAAAAAGTCTTTTAACAAAAATAAAATAGACTTTCAAAACATCCAAAAATTGAAGCAACCTTCCCTAACTATATTCTAAGAAAGGCCAACACAATTGCATCTTCATTTAAGTATGAAGAAGGCGTGCCCTATGAGATCACATTAGTACCACACATCTCCTCAAAATGAATAGAAACTTCATTTGAATTCATTGCTTGCTTGGATAACCTATCTGCTTCCCCATTGTATTCTCTATAAATATGTTGGAAATTTATCTCTGCAAATTTTGCCTGAAGCTTTCTTATTTGTTTCTTCCACCCTTAAAGATCAACCACCTGGAACTAACATTTATGGAGAACCCAATCTATTATCTCTTTGGAATCTCCAACTACATGCAAGTAAACAATATGTTTAGTTTTAGCAAAGTAAAGAAGCCCCCAAATAGCAAGTAATTCACCACGAGTATTGGTTCCCTTGCCAAAATTCATCTTAAGTTTAGCAACATATGAATCACTCAATTTTAAATAAACACCAGCTCCGCATATTGTTCCATTACCCTAAGAAGCACCATCAAAGTAAGCCATTGGCCAACTATTTGAAAAAAAGGAGTTGTAACAATTCCATATTGTCTTTCTCCCTTCTCTTAATGTGTTTCCCCATATGCTCCAACAACATTGAGGTCGATTTTCATGGCATCCTTTTGCTTGCCTTCAAATAAAACTATGTTTGTGTGTTTCTATATTTCCCAATAAATAAAACATGACAACTCTCTCTAAGCGTTTGCTTCAACAACCCAGTTATGAAAAATGAGTTTTAAAGATCAACTAACCCAGGTTTAAGAAATCTTGTAATTTTTTAAACCTCATGCCAAACCAATTTTGTAAAGGAACAATGAATCATCAAATGATCAATAGTTTATGCTTCATTGTTGCATATGATACAAATATTAGGGTCGTCCCCTCCTCTTCACAAAATTATCCCGTGTTAAATTAAATTTTATAGAGCAAGTGAACATAAAAAGTTTTATTTTCATTACTACATGCCATTTCCAAAGTGAAGTAAGCTGTTGATTTTGATCAACTTCTAGAGCTGAAAATAAAATTGTATCATAGGTAGGTTTAACAGTTACCTCACCATTCTTATCATTCCACAACCATACAAGAGTATATTCTTCATATAAGAGATGGATACCCCCTCATTGGAGACCAAATATATATTTATTTCACTCTTCTTCATAAGTCCTCTACACCTCCAATTCATTTGCTTGATCCATCTTTGGCAGCGCCCATTTCCATCTTCAATTACTTCCACCCGAGCTAGAAACTAAAACCCTTTTGATCGAAGGGCATTTACAAGAGCAGTAGAGAATTTATAAAACCGTGCTCCACCAATGTAAGGATCTTCCCCTATTTCAATACAATAACCATTCCATGGTTTCCATGCCAACCATCCCCCCAAAACCGAGTAGGATAAAAGACAACTAAAATGCCCTGCTTTTCTGTTGATTTTTTGTTAAAAACAGTCCAAATTGCTACTTTCGTAATTTTGCAATCACAACAATCGTGATGCTAGTCATGGACTAAATGACCGATTTTAAAACCATCTAGATCATTGAAATTCAGATTTAACCACTCCAAATTGTCATTTAGGCAAAAATTGCTTCGCCACATTCCGACGAGTTGGGGGCATTTTGGTTAGCGCTTATACTGCGCAAATAAACATTATCAATTAATTTGCTTCTACAAAAATACTTATTTCCATACAATTTTTGGTAACTAATTAACCAC
>LPNX010653601.1:512809-603493 GCA_001517045.1 Pseudotsuga menziesii | reverse complement strand
AAAATTAAGTTCCCAACTCCTTACGAATCAATCAATTATACATTATTCCAACTAACCTTAATAAAGGACATCCATAACTAACTAAATGTTTTCTTTCTTCTCTAGAACAAACCCAAATCATAAAACAAAATGCAATTCTAAAGATGAATTTCTCAAATTGGATTTTAAAGTTACCAAATAGCAGCAAAAATAGAGGAATTTAGTTAGTGGTTATAAAACTCCTCCGTAACTCAACAAACTTTCAGAAAGGTGTGATGGTGACCACTCTCCAATAAGCAGATTGTGTGGAAACCATGCCTTGTAAAGGGTGGACTCGCTTACAGCAGAAGCGTACAATTGTTGGTGCGTTGCTTTCAAAAGCAAGCCACATTGTCGAGCCAACGACAAAAAGATAGGGGTCAGCTACATGTGGCCCGTTTGTTTCGAAGGTTACAACGGAATAGTCAACTTTTTCATCCATACAAAGTCAGGTGACCCAGGTTCCAAACCCCGCCAAGTACCTGTAAACAACCGCCTGCGCGGGAACGGGGAAGCCTCGATTCGTCAGCCAGTTTTTTACAGACGGTTTTGCTTAAATAGTCTTCGATCCGCTACCTGAACATTGTCGACAGAAATTATTCCGAAGGAATTTGTGGCATTGAAGGTCGATTGAACGTGTTGTAATGGAGGCAGCGATGGATCTGATGCGGAGAATGCCGCCTTCTCTGTCACAGAACGCTCTGACGTCGTTGCTAGCACTGCTGCCTGAGCATTCACCCGAGCTTCTATCTCGCGTAGATCAACCTCTCCAGGTGGCTTTTCTTTCTTTCTTTCTTTCCCTTTGCTTAAATTTTGCGTGATTTTCAGCCTTGGCGGCGTACCAGCCCTGTATTTGTCCCAAGTCTCCAGGTGCCCGTATGTCTAATCTTTTTTGGCATTGCGGGAGCAGATTTTAAAGCAGGCATTTGCAAATTTTCTTTTTTTCACTAACCGATTTATTTAGCGGACTCGCTAAGATCTGACATGGGTTCTTTATGATTTGGAGGAATTCAAAAAAGCTAAATTGATGTCCAAAGTCCCTCGCCAGGGGTCCATTCTCGCCGTGGTCCGTCACATGAATTTGAAAGGGACGAGGCCGGGTGCAAGTCTCGGATGATTTTGGTAGAATAGCTATCCCGAATCTAGCAACCAAACCTAAGGAAGTCATCTCTACGGTGCAACCCCTTGGAACACGAAGCACATCCAAAAGGGCAAAAAGTCCTCAAATGAGAAAAATGGAGAAATAAAATAACTCTGAAAGCTGCAATATAAAATTCATCTAGAGTGATTGAAGCTCGTAAAAAATTACAATGAACGCAGTCAAATTATTAAGAATTGACATTGTGTGCCAGATCGAAGATGCCGCTAAGCAGTTTTATACCAATATTAATTTGCACGCTAGTGATTCTGTTTTTTGAGGTGTTGCAAGAAATAGTCATGGTTAAACTATTGCCTTGAACATTTCGTTTCTGTATTCAAGAAATGACGCGGCTACAAATGTTTGAACTGTTGCATACATCTTCTACAGGCATTGAGGCTGTCCAGTAGGATTACTGCATCCTTGTGTCTTGAAGTCGTCTTGATTTTCATGGTTCAAATGTAACTCCATGTTTATTAGGCGGCCATGTTCTTGTTGGCACTTGGGGGGGCACTGACTGGTTTTAAGTTTTTGATCAGTCTGGTTTATTCATTTACTACTTTGGTCAGAGATGTGATTCTTATTGTTTTGGTCATAGAAGTGATCCAAGGCACTCTGAATTACCCCCCTCAAAAAGATCCAACAAAGTCGCCCCAAAGAGTTGTGCTGGTGGGAGATTATGGAAAAGGCTATGGAAAAGGCCAATTAGTCCACATTTGCATGCTCTGGAAAAAGGGCAAACCCTACTCATTCTACCTTTGATTCATTGTGCTTTGCAAATACATCTCATATGTCCTCGTCCTTGATATTTAGTGACGTTTGCTGTTGTTTGTGGAAATCCCAAGGCTTTCTTATTGGTGGGTATAGGTGGAACTTCAGTACTCGTTGTCAGTCTTTGTTTTGTATTGTCTGCGCTAATTGTTGTTACACTGCAACTTGCTCATTTCCATCAATTTGTATAACCATCCTTTGTGAATTCTTAAATTCAATATTTATACAACAACTAAGTGTCTGATGCTGTTTAAAGAACCATCTTGAATCCACATCTTGAACTCCTGTTATGATGAGGCTTATTTTTGTCATCATTGATCTATAAGTCATCACTGCACAAAGAATTACAGTACCTCTGATTCTCTAGGACATTTTGGAGAATGGACATTTTTCAGTATATTTAAATCTCTGATTGAATGTATTTCATTCATGGTTTCCTTTGGTTCTTTCTTGAACAAAAGGAACGAGCAGACATGTGGCAGAGTTCAGAGTTCTCCAATTATGTATTTCACTAATCAGAATCGATTTTGTATATGTTTTCTGGTCAACTTGAGAATTACAATTGCTTTATATAGTGTTTTCTCTGCATTTCGGCACTGAGTATATTGGTTTACCAGATACTTTAAGTGCATATGACTGTCGTTAGAATAGTTTACTTTAGATTAATTCTTTACTATTATGTGTCTGCAGATTTAGATTTATATTTTTCTGTATTGTTTCGTTGTTCCATTTTGCATACAATATTATTGCTACTGTAGTTTAAAATAGTCTCTTCTGTCTGTCCAAATAAGGTAAACCATAAACTCTGGAACTGTTGCTTGTATTGTTCAAATTTGAAGGCAAAGGTTTCAGGCTAGAGTTGTGCAATTTATCCCCATTTTGTTGACAAAGTGAAAAGCGGGGCTGGGGGGAGGGTTGATACGGAAGTCTTTGAAATTGGTTTTAACTTTTAGAACGTTTGGATTCTTCTGATGCATTGGCTGTACTGTACATTGTTTACATGTAAATAGTTGTAGGAAAGTAAATAACCTGGATAACTTACTCCACTCATAATCTGGGAACTGAGCAGGTGGAAATTGATGAGGAGTCGGGAAAGGATTTTTTGCTCTGTGATTACAATCGAGATGGTGATTCATACAGGTAGGTTTCATGAGATGGTATGTCGTTCTGTTTGCATTCCAGTTAATAATTTCATGCACGATGGCCTGTGGCCATATATAGGAGAAAGAGGTACTCATGCTGATAGTTGAATATTTAATGATTACCCAATATGTTAAAGACTTTGTTGGTCTGATATCTGCAAAAGCAATGGATATCTAGTTTAAGGATAAGTGGCTAACAGTAGGATGGAGGAGGAATTGGAATTGGGACTTATGCAATAATCCATACCTTGTTGCTCCACAGTTTATAGAAAAACCTTGCTCAATGAAGTATTGCAATATGTTTATGATGATGATGCCACTGTGTTATAGGTCACCATGGTCAAACAAGTACTATCCACCATTGGAAGATGGAGCGCAGCCATCAACTGATTTACGAAAGCTTGAAGTGGAAGCAAATGATATTTTTGCCATTTATCGTGACCAGTGAGGTCCTTTACTTACCTTGTCTTTGGCAATGCTTTCTTTTGTTGTTTACCTAATCCATCTTTGGTCTAAAGGACTTCCTAATGATCACAGGTTCGGGTATAAGTAGTTGCTGATGAAGTAATAGCAATTGTTTAATGTGCTCATGTTGATAGGTATTATGAAGGTGGAATCTCTTCTGTATACATGTGGGAACCCGATGAAGGAGAAGGTTTTGCAGCATGTTTTTTGATAAAGAAGGGTGGGTTGTTTCTTAGATATTTCCTGGGAAGGACTACATAGTTTCCATCAGAATATATTCTCTTTATTTTCCTGTCACTTTTCTTCAATTCTGGACTAAGTGTTGATTTGGGGGATGAACAATGAAGATGGTTCGCAGACAGGGCAAGGGCGGAGGAGTAGCTTGCAGCAAGGTGTATGGGATGCTATCCATGTTGTTGAGGTGAGTGTTTTATCAATTATTTTTAAAGTTTAATATTTGCTCTAGAGCTCAAGTAGAAAGACAATTTTCCTTCTCTTGCAGAATTACTGTTTCTGCAGAAAGACTATAGAGACATTTGTGAGGAGGCATTATATATTGTGACCCTTTTCAGGTAGGAGTTGAAGATGAGGGCACAGCTCATTACTGTTTGACCAGTACCGTCATGCTTTCCATGACTACAAGCGATAAACCATCAGGCACCTTCAAGTTGTCAGGATCAATCACTCGTCAGGTATTTTGATTCTTAGATATTTTTTAGAAAGGGCTGCTGCTTCAATTTGTAGAAAAAATGTAGAACACATCTGAAACGAAGCAAGCTAACTGTGATTTCAAAGCACCTTATCATCAACCTTGAGAACTTCCTCAGAAAAAGAGATTGCCGATATATGTGTACTGCATGCATAAATATAGAATTGTGTGGGGCACTTTCTGGCAAAAATTATAATGAGTTCAGAGTACATTACAACTTGTATGCGCTTGTTCCCATGGTAGAAGAGTGGCATCACAACATAGAAATGTTCAACTTCTGGACAACGACAGACTACTCTACTACACAGAAGAATGGTAGATGCTTTATTTTAAAATTAACTACCCCAATGAAAAAAATATCAATCCAAGTGTGTATATAACCACCTTGAAACTTACTATGCTTTTCTGAACAGCAACCATTTTTGTTGGAACAAGGATCAAACAAGGAAAAGTGGGTTTTGCGCATGAGATAAACCACTTGACAAGAATATAGGTTATCACTTAATTTCTTCTTGGTTGTAATATGCTTGGAATGTGTATCTCGGTGCATAAGATTTATTCTAGAGTGAAAGGAAATCAGAATAGACTGTGAAAGGATACAATCCATACTTTGAATTGGAAGATGATTGTGACAAACTCTTCTGGTATTTTTGAAAGTTTTGATTTCTTAACCTGATCCAATGAAGAAGCACCATCTATTAGTAGATAAATTGAATTCAAAGTCCCATGGTATTTGGAATTTGATACCAAGTAGATTTATATATTTATGATGATATCTGATTGGTTTTCAAGCTTTTCCTAATCTTGTGACCCTGTAACACTATCATTATTGTTCTGTTGCTTTTTTGAAAGGTTAACCACGAGGTTATTCCACTAGAATTAGTGTGTTGAATCATAAAGTCTCAACAGTAGAAGTTACCTCTAAAAAGAAACTTGGCATGCGTTATTTAATTTTTGCTTCTTTACCAAAACATGAAAGATCTTTCAACAGGATTGGAGAGTCACATTGGACCTTTTTAGTTTCTGATAGCTTTGTTGGGACAATATCTCTGCGAATTTACATGGCCTTTTGCATTCCTTGAGAATTCTCCTACATTTGAAATACCTGCCTGTAATGATCTACAAAAGGATGGGGAAATGCTGATATTATTTAATTGTTATCTCTTGTTTTGTTTGGATGGTTGGGATTATTTCATTGACATGCTTAGCTAGGAGAGCTTTGAAAAAATGCTTTGTTGGTTTATCTCCTTCTTTGATGTAATGCAACTAGGCCCATGTTTGAGCTCCTATAGCTCTTTTTGTCTCTGAAGCCTTAATAACTTGTCTTATCTTTGCTGGCTTTGAGCGCATTTACTCATAATGGGTTGCCTTTCTAGTTGTTGGTTAGTTTCCTTGACCTCCTTTAGCACTGCTTTATCTAACTTTCTTTTGATGAGCTCTTTTTGTCTCTGAAGCCTTAATAACTTGTCTTATCTTTGCTGGCTTTGAGCGCATTTACTCATAATGGGTTGCCTTTCTAGTTGTTGGTTAGTTTCCTTGACCTCCTTTAGCACTGCTTTATCTAACTTTCTTTTGATGGCTGCAACTTGTCTCTCCTAATTTTGTTAAACAGTGCAATCTATTTCCCTTCTTGGTTTGACAATAAATTCCAAATTCTCATAATGCTTTTCAGATAGTCTTGTCCAAAGTAAATGTATTCGGAGAAAAGATCACATGTCTTGGATTGATATGGTCTTATAAGCATTTGGTCATCCTTTCTGTGAAAATTGGACTAGGTAAACAATTGTTCATGTGATTGGTCGCTTCTCGCCTTTCCTCTCATGGAGAGATTGTGAGAGCATCTTGGATCATGACTACTAGTAAAGCAGCATATGTGTAGGGATTTTACGTAGAACTTATCAAGCATGGTTTTACACCTCTTGCTTTTCATATTTAATAATGTTACATGCTTAAGCTTTCCTCCTCCTTGGTGTCAAAGCATCATCAATCCTATTTTCAAATCTCTGAACATCCTAGATTGTTGAGAATGTAGAATCACCCTTACCCTTTTCACTGCTGCTTAGGGTTTCTTCTTGGCTGTTTTTTGCAGTGTTCAGAATTTGCAGTGGAATCTTGTGTCTGACCTATGGACTTTTGGAGCTGTCTCATGGTGATACTGTTGGCTGAAGTTGGGCACCTTATTTAGGTTTTCTTTGCATCAGATTTGAGCACCCAACATTAGGATTTTATTAAATGTACAACATCACGAGTCATTCTCCAAGCCAATCTTGTGTAGCCAGGATTGGGCCTCATGTGTTGAGGTAGGGAAGCCTGAGTTGGACTCAGGAACTTGGAGTAGAATTCCTGGGTTGGACTCAACAATGACTAAGCCTTCAGTGCAAAAAGGTTATTCCTCATGTGTTGAGGTGAATGCTTTGATATATCAAAGTGATGATGTTGTAAAGTCTTGTTGGACAAGGCTCAGGATTTGTGTGTCAAGTCAGATTCTCATGTGGACCTCCAGTTATAATAGGTACCCATGGGGTGGACCTCTAGTTATAGAGGTAAATGCTTAGCATGTTGAAGCATTAATGTTGTGTGATGTATTACTAACCATGGCCACCGTTGCTCTGAAGTCTCTTTTAGAGACTAACCACCTTTAGAGTGAATTATTTTAGCATATGATCATTTGGTCCGAGAGTAATATAATATGATCATAGTGTCCGACAAATCTTCTTAATATAATCTGATATGATAGATAATTAAAGTTAACACATTGACTATGCAGTAAAGATAAGAGATAATGCATAGAGAACAAGAGAATTCAAATTGATTATGAGAAGATTTCAGTGAACTCGAAATTGTTAAAAGCTTTAGTTAAATATCAATGTATGCCTCAGTTAAAGCTTCGGTTAAAGTATCAATGTGTGCATCCTTTAATTAAAGGAGAACTTAGTGATCACTTCAGTAAAATCAATCATCATGATTTCAGTTAAGAATAGTTAACTAAAGTGTTAATCAAAAGGAATTAGTTAACTAAATTGTTTTGCACGGTGACACTTTAGTTAAACTAAAAGATGACACTTAAGTTAAAAGACTATAAATTTTCCTTTAGTATTCAACTAGGGCTAAACAGTGCATGCAAAATATCAACTGATAACCACACATGAATATCTTTTACAGTATGCAACGGAATATAAAACTGAGAAATAAATCACTACATCACATCACGATGTTGACACTATTATTTTGGGTATGGAAACGCCTGAAAAAACCCAAGATGGAAAAACCGGTGCAGCAGTCAGATTTAGATTTTATTATGAGAAAATATGGAACATTACAATCACTATAAATTCACCCAAACCTGGTGAAATCAGTACCCGGCAGAATCAGTGGGCAAATCCCAGCTAAACTCAACACCCTCCTGTGTGAGTGTACGGCCCAGCTGTACAAAACTCGATGATCCTGCTGCTCGCTCCTCCGTCTTCTCAGCTAAATCCTCTGTTTGACTTTCTCTCCCTGTTTGTATGCTATCTCTGTTGGAATACAAGTGTGTGTTCTCTCCACCAATTGATCTCTCTTTTATAACTTTAGGTAAAGCGAAAACCCTAATTTCACTTTAACTAGTGGTTCACTAAAGTTAATTTAGATCACTTTAATTTATTTTCCAAAGTAAACTTAGGAAAAGTAAATTAAATACAACTGGTTTCCTAATTTAAGTCTTTTGCATGCAAGAACACATGCATGCAGGAAGACCTTCCTTGTTGCTACTAGTTTAATACTCCCTCTCAACGAGGAAGGGATTCGGTAGCAACCCCAACTTATCCCTGAACTTCACAAAACTTTGTCTGCAAAGTGCCTTGGTGAAAATGTCTACCACCTGTTCATCTATCAGTATGTACTCCAACTGAATGGTTCCCCTCTGAACACAATCTCTCAAGAAGTGGTATCTGATGTCTATGTGTTTGCTTCGGTCATTGAACACTGGATTCTCAGATAGCCTGATGCCACTCTGATTGTCACAGTGAACTACTGTAGCCTCTAGCTCACACTCGAACAACCTTGCAAGTAACTTCCTTAGCCACATACCCTCACAAGCAACCATGTTGGTTGCCATGTACTCAGCCTCTGCCGAGCTCAATGCAATTGACTTCTGCTTCTTGCTGAACCAAGAGACAACCCTTGATCCAATTCTAAAACAACAACTTGAAGTACTCTTTCGGTCCTCTACACATCCTGCCCAATCAACATTTGTGAAACCTGCTAATTGTACACTCCCCTTGCGCTCATAAACCAATCCATACTCCACTGTACCTCTGATGTAGCGAAGTATGTGCTTCCCAGTCGTCCAATGCACTCTCCGAGGGTCCACCATGAACTGACTCAAAGAGTTGACTGCAAAGCTGATGTCTGGTTCCCCTCTGAACACAATCTCTCAAGAAGTGGTATCTGATGTCTATGTGTTTGCTCCAGTCATGGGACACTGGATTCTCAGATAGCCTGATGCCACTCTGATTGTCACAGTGAACTACTGTAGCCTCTAGCTCACACTTGAACAACCCTGCAAGTAACTTCCTCAGCCACATACCCTCACAAGTAGCCATGTACTCAGCCTCTGCCGAGCTCAATGCAACTGACTTTTGCTTCCTGTTGAGCCAAGAGACAACCCCTGATCCAATGCTGAAACAACAACCTGAAGTACTCTTTCGGTCCTCTACACATCCTGCACAGCCAGCATGCGTGAAACCTGCTAACTGTACACTCCCCCTGCGCTCATAAACCAATCCATACTCCACCGTACCTTTGATGTAGTGAAGTGTGCTTCGCAGCCGTCCACTGCACTCTCTGAGGGTCCACCATGAACTGACTCAAAGAGTTGACTGCAAAGCTGATGTCTGGTCAAGTGTTGACCAGATACATAAGCGATTCGATAAGCTGATGATACAAGGTAGGATCAAATCCGTTTGATCCTAATGCATCAATCTTCCTCCAGTTGGAAACTAGAGGTATGGCCATAGGTTTGTAGTCCTCCATCCTGAATCTCTTCAGGATCTCTACTGCATACTTCCCTTGTCCGATGAAGAAGCATCCATCTCTTTGTCAAACCTCCAAGCCCAAAAAGTAATGCATCAGCCCAAGGTCTTTCATCTCAAACTCTACTGCAAGGTTGGACTTGCAGTCTCCAATCAACCTCTCATCTCTTGTCAAAAAGAGATCATCCACATATAAGACCAGTATAAGAGGCACCTCACCTGTTAAGAAGCACAGGTTGTGGTCAACCTCACTCTGTTGAAATCCCATCTCCTGTAGATAGCTGTCAATCCTCGAGTACCATGCTCGAGGTGCCTGCTTGAGCCCATAAAGAGCTCGATGCAATTTGCATACATGCGTCTTCTTGTTCTCCACATCAAACCCCTCGGGCTGCTCAATATACACCTCCTCCTCTATCACTCCATTGAGGAAAGCAGTCTTGACGTCCATCTGATGGACACGCCAACCCATCTTAGCTGCTAGTGAGATAATGGTCCGAATGGAAGAATACCTGGCAACAGGGGCGAAGGTCTCCTCATAGTCAATGCCCTCTTTCTGTGAAAACCCCTTTGCCATGAAGCGCGCCTTGTACTTCTCCACGCTTTCTTCTGCTGCATGCTTCACCTTGTAGATCCATCTGGATCCCACCACTTTTTTCCCTTGTGGCCTCGGCACAACCTCCCATACCTAGTTTTTCATAATGGAGTCATACTCCCCAACCATAGCTTCCTGCCACACATCATGTTGTGCAGCCTCCCCAAAGCTGGAAGGTTCAGAGTTAATCAACTCTGTCATCAGTGTCATATAACTAAGCCTCTCTGGTGGTACACTCTGTCTAAAAGATGTCTGTGAAGGATCTACCTGCATGGAATCCTGCATTGTGGATCTAAACCACTTAGGCCTTGGCCTAGTGTCAACCTGCTGTGGCTGCTGGATATCTGTCTCCTGTTGCAGCTCATCCTTTAAGTCAATGACTGAAGGATCATGTCCACCTGACTCCCTCTGACCACCAGACCCTGTGCTTTGTGTCTGTACCTGTACCTGTACATCTGGCTCCTCCAACTTGACTCCTGAATCCTGTGCTTGCTGCTGCTCTGTTGGTAAGTCTATAGATCTCCGCAAGGCCCTGTCCTCATCGAATTGGACATCCCTGCTCACAATGATCCTTTTGCGAGCATGAATGTAAACTCTATATGCCTTTGAAATCTCGCTGTAACCAACAAGTAACCCCTTCTCTCCAGAAGGGTCCAACTTCTTCCTATTTTCAGCATGAACATGACAATAGCAGACACTGCCGAATATGCGAATGTGACTCACATCTGGCCTAGTGCCTGTGAAGACCTCCTCTGGTGTCTTCCTCCCCAAGGCTGTGTGGGGACACCTGTTCTGAATGTATACTGTCGTCCTGTATGCCTTGGCCCAGAGGAATATTGGTAATCCTTGATCAAATAGCATGGCCTTGGATGCTCCAACCATAGTCCTGTTCTTCCGCTTTGCAACTCCATTCTGCTGTGGGGTATGGGGCACAGTGTGCTCCTTCTTGATCCCCTCAATCGAACAATACTCCATGAACTCATTGGAAGTGTACTCACCCTCGTTGTCTGTCTTCAACACCAGAATCTTTCCTGTTTGGTTCTCCACAAGAGTCTTGAACTCTCGAAACGTCTCAAAGACCTCTGACTTGGCCTTTAGGAAATAGATCCAGGTTTTCCTGGAATAGTCATTAATGAAGGTTACGCAGTAATTGTAACCATTGAACGAATGGACACTCATAGGTCCACATACATCAGAATGCACCAAGTCCAAGGCTCCTTAGACTTGTGCTCACTCTGTGGGAAAGACTTCCTGATGTTCTTTCCCAAAGCACAACCCTTGCAGTGGTTATGCTTTTCCTCCTGTACCTGAGGAACTCCAATGACTGCCTGTCTCAAATGCTTCAGTGCTCCATGGTGTAAGTGTGCCATCCTCCTATGCCACAACTTCACCTTGATTGCTGCTGCTACTGTTGACTAGAGCCTTTGCAGGCTCAAAGTGTAATCTGTACACTTTCCCACTCCTTCTGCCAATCACTCGATCCAAGCTCCTATCTGACCCCTTGGGCCTGATATACACTCTATGGTCATAGAATTTCACCTGATATCCCTTGTCCTCCAGAGTGGAGACTGATATAAGGTTCCTGGTCAGTCCTGGAACATATAACACATCAGCAAAACTGAGGGGTTGGCCAGACTCCCTTTCAAATGAAACAGTGCCAACTCATTGCGCCTGATACCGCGCCTCATTACCCTCCAGAGTGGAGACTGATATAAGGTTCTTGGTCAGTCCTGGAACATATAACACATCAGCAAAACTAAGGGGTTGGCCAGACTCCCTTTCAAATGAAACAGTGCCAACTCCTTGCGCTTGATATCGTGCATCATTTCCCAGCTCAACGTGGATCCCTGTTCCACCCTCTTGCAAGTCTCTGAAGAATCTCTTCTGTCTAGTCATGTGACTAGATGCTCCATTGTCAATGTACCATATGCTGCTCCTTGTGGTGCTTGCAATGCAAGCTATCAAGCAAAACTTCTCATCGAAGTTCCTGTTGAATTCATCCACCCCTGCAGATCCAGCCATCTGACTAGTACTCTTCTTCTTCCTGTATGGGCACTGGGAGGCAAATTGTCCCTACTTGTGGCAGATAAAACACTTGACCTTTGATACGTCAAGGTTCTTTTTACCATCCTTCTTCCTCTTTGCCTTCCCCTTGCTCTTCCTTGTAAGGGCTAGAGCCTCCTCATCCACAATCTGCGGGGCACTGCTGGATGAGCCTGATCCTTGACCCATGCGGGTCTCCTCCTGCACAAAGTCATCCCATAGTCTCTGCCAATCAGGGAGTTTCTCCATAGCCACAACACTTTTGACAAAAGTGTCCCATGGCGTAGAGAAGCCATTGAGGGCTATCCGAACTAGCTCCTCCTCATCAGTCTTAGAGCCAACAACTCCAAGCTCATCCCTAATTTGTGTGAGCCTTGTAAGATAAGGCACCATTCCTTCTCCCTTGGTTATCTTGGTGTTGCGCATCCTCTCTTGCAACACCATCCTTCGGTTCTCGTTCTTGCTCTGGTACAGACTTTCCAAAGCCTTCCACATCTTTAATGCGGTCTTCTTACCAGAAAGGCGAGGGACTATATGGTCCTTCACTCCATCCATGATAATCAACATGGCTCTGGAATGAATCTTCTTCCAGGCTATCAGATCTGTCGGATCTGTGGGTGCAACTTTTGTGGAGTCAATGTGCTCCTCAGCATCACTGACATCTAGGATCCTTGTGATCCTCTCTTTCCATGTAGGAAAGTTCTGAGCACCCTAGAGTCTATCCTCAACTCTCAACTGCATGGCCATAGTGAAGTGTACCTGTCAAACCCTAGATCTGGAAGTCTAGGTTTGTGTCTTCCTATAGATCTGCCCCTGATCTATCATTGCTGTTGCAAATCTCTTAGATTTAGCTCACCAGAGCTCTGATACCATGTAAATTTTCCTTTAATATTCAACTAGGGCTAAACAGTGCATGCAAAATATCAACTGATAACCACACATGAATATCTTTTATGGTATGCAGCAGAATATAAAACTGAGAAATAAATCACAACATCACATCACGATATTGACACTATTATTTTGGGTATGGAAGCCCTCGGAAAAACCCAAGATGGGAAAACTGGTGCAACAGTCAGATATAGATTTTATTATGAGAAAATATGGAACATTACAATCATTGCAAATTCACCCAAACTTGGTGAATGTAGTACCCGGCAGAATCATTGGGCAAATCCCAGCTAAACCTCAACACCCTCCTGTGTGAGTGTACGGCCTAGCTGTACGCAGCTCGATGATCCTGCTGCTTGCTCCTTTGTCTTCTCAGCTAAATTCTCTGTCTGACTTTCTCTCCCTGTCTGTATCTTGTCTTTGTCGGAATACAAGTGTGTGTGTTCTCTCCACCGATTCATTTCTCTTTTATAACTTTAGGTAAAGCGAAAACCCTAATTTCACTTTCACTTTAACTAGTGGTTCACTAAAGTTAATTTAGATCACTTTAATTTATTTTCCAAAGTAAACTTAGGAAAAGTAAATTAAATACAACTGGTTTCCTAATTTAAGTCTTTTGCATGCAAGAACACATGCATGCAGGAAGACTAGGAAGACCTTCCTTGTTGCTACTAGTTTAACAAAGACGACACTTAAGTTTTGACACTTGAGTTACACCTATTGCATGATGACACTTAAGTTAGCATGTTAATTAAATGATCCTACATCTAGTTAAGAGGGGCTCCTTGATCATTGGCTTTTTGTGTAGAGGGGCTCCTTTGCCAATAACAATGTCATAAAGTTCATGATAGTCATGATGGAGGAGCCCCTCTACACAATGAGACCACCTATCATTAAATTCCATTGCTCTAATAATGCTTGTTTCTATAATAGGTTGGCTATACTCTTGAAATTTTGCAATCAGCGTTCCGTTGAAATTTGCTACTCAATCCTTGGTTTTTACTCAACTATTGCCAAATTTGCTTGGTTGTTGCCCAATATTGTCATCTGTAATTGTTGCAAAAACATATCTCCGTAATTATTACCCAGCTATTGCCAAATTTGCTTGCTTGCTTATCTGTCAAATTACTCCTCCATTAACACCAACAAGTCACTTCAGTTGGATCTCCTTGGTATTATAGCAACCAATCCCATTTTATCCCTTAGTTTCCACTTATCCAGCATGAAAACTGATGCTATCTTTTGGATGTTGCTAGAGCACAAGGTTGGGTTGTCAAAAATCAGACCTTGATAAGCAGATTCTGCACTTTGGAAACTAACCTAAAACCATAGATAGCTAAAACTGAAAACGCCAATGAAAATTACTGCTATAGAGTACTTTAGCCTACAAACACTTATTACTGATAAATGATAATTATAATAATAAACATGCAAATCTGAACTGCATGCTATTGAAAATAATAGGTTAGTACATCAGAGTCTAGTGATGTTAGTCTTATGTTTGTCATAATATATTATTGAGTGTATGTATGTGAGTTGTGATAAAGAACTCACTTAAGATTAAGATTAGTTGAAAAAAATAGGACCAGTTGAGCGAGAATAGGGAGAGATAACCACATATTCCTATATTGTAGGAACAAGCAAATTGTATAAATATTTGTCCATGAATGTATAAAGGAATCAAAGATTTGTGTGAACATTTCTTCAGTTTGTATAGCTGCATCTATTATTTTTTACATGGTATCAGAGTGGGAGTGGGCTTAGCTCCCTCACGGGAGAGCCAAGGAAGATGAGTCTCTAAGGTGTATACTCTGCAGGATAGAAGTAGAATTACATAGGGAGTAGCGTATGTGTGTGTTGTTGTTGTTAATTTTGAAATAGATCTATAGGTTGTGAGTAGAGATTTTGTGCAAATCATAGAGCTGAGTCTGCTGCTGCAGTCAGAAGGAGAAGCCGGGCCTGTTGGGTGAGAAGTAGTGTTTTCTGAGCATCTCAACAGAAGCTGATTAGGACTGTAGCACACAATTTAGAATAGTTTGAAGAACATCCCAAGGAAACAAAAGCGTTGCCTATTGGTGCATGTGTCTTTCAGATTGAGACTAGCTCGGATTGATTCATTTTTATTATAGGAATGGCAGATTTTGAAAAACAAGCAGATTTGGAATCTTAAATACCAAGGTTGTTTTATCACTTTTGACAGCTGGAGTCAACAAGAATGCCAAAGGATTGAGCCGCCAAAGTTCAGACAACCTTAGTTTGTGATCTTTGTTTGTAAAGAGACTTTAGCTCATGATCGCTGCTTTTTGTATCTATGAGGGAAATCACATGCAACTGCTGGTAGGATGGGAAGATGGTGTTAAAAGTCTTCATTTGAGAGGAGATTGTCCATTTATAGCAAGCGTTTTAGTGTTACTTGGAACCAGTGTTGAAAAACTCTCCGAAAAATCGCGAGTTTTCCCTAAGCCGAAAAATCGGCTGGAAAAAGTCGAGACATTTTAACTTTTCAAAAAGTCCCGACTTTTTCCAAAAAGTCGCAAAGGCTAAAAATGGCAAGTCCCGACTTTTCCCGATTTTTTCCAAAAAATCTCCATTTTTGCTAAAATGGCTAATTTTCCAAAAATTTCCCATTTTAGCCATTTTGTTGTATACTAACACCTTTCCTCTACCGTATAAATATTTCAAAACTTTGTTGTATTTGAATATGTATCTGTTTATCAAAGATCACAATGGTAATTGAATTACATTTTTCACTATTAGGGAATTTTTTCAGCAAACATATTTTGAGCGATCATCATAGCACATTGTGGGAAAAAGAGAGCAATGTTTCATGTGGTAGATGAGTTAGGGCTAAATGTGAGGCTCATGTCGAAAATTCAATTTGGGAGGAGTGAAAAATACATCTATGATTTATCACCAATACAAAACAAGAAATACGTTTAATGGCTGGCAACCAAATCAATAAAATATTCCTTTCAAAAATTAGGTTTAGGTCATAAGATGTAAGGACAAATAAAAAGCATTTATGAAAACCTTATATAAACCTAATCATTAGAGTAGGGAAAAATATGAAGTATGAATGGAAAACTCAGGAAGGGAGCATTGATATTAGATAGCTAGATGATAATTTTCATCAAATACATTTATATATGTGATGTCATGTTGTATTGGTTGTCCACTTTCGAGTCCTTGATTGGACAACTATGATGTTTCATGATACAGTATCGACTTTGATGTATCATTGATTCATTTTACATTTGGCATGACTACATGATGATGATATATATCAATGCTTTCTCCATATTTATGTTCCAATGTGTTTATCTGATGTTATTGTTGCTTTAAATGTTTAAAATTCTGAAAAAAAATGAATGTATTTTGTATTTTTTAATGTTTGCCGACTTTTCGCGATTTTTCCCGATTTTTTTGCCGATGTCGACTTTTTCAACATTGCTTGGAACAAGTGATAAAGGAAACCTTTTGACAAATTTGATTCCGAGCAAATGGATCGACACCTTCTCAACAATTTTTGATCTATCTAGCCACAACTTTCTCTATCAACGATTTGGTAGTGAAATTGCACTTGGTGATCTACACCGAGCAACCTCCAAAATAGATTTATTCTAACATGTCGACCTATCGTTATGTTCTACCAAAACAATATCTGCCACAATCAATTTGCCTCAAATGCGATCTGCATCAAATCACTAGAAGATTTGCTGAAGTTTTGGCTACTAGATCAAGCGTGCTTGTTGGTGCTATGCCTCCATGATGTAGCCAAAGCCATAGGTCTGGCTATTTGATGGATTAATCTCTATTTAATTTTTTGATTGTCTATTAGTTTGTTTATTGTCATTGTTAACTTAAATAGTTTGATTAAGTTGTCATTTTTTTATGATTTGTATGCCAACAATCAACGAGTTAAAGTGTCTAGTTGGTCAAAGTTTAATTTATAATCTATGCAAAAGGACACATCATCAGAAAAACCTGACGTCCTTGTAAATGTGTATGTCCATTCGGTGGGGTACTTTATTCAAAGTACCATGTTGTTTAGTTTAGCTGGTTGAATACCAAGGAGGCCTGAGGAAAAAGAGGAAGGATGCTATTCACAATTTCAAGTTCGCTGCTAACTCAGAGATTGACAGTCTGCCACAGTGGTGGAAACAAAGAAGGCAAAAGGCAACACAATTGAAGAGTTGTATTAATCAGCGATAGTGATGATGTACTCCAAACTACAGACAAATAAAAACCTTGTACCAAAGAGACTAAAGCCATGGATGTTGTTCAATGCAGTGTTCACATACTGTTGTTCGTGATCTAGTGGCAGTGATCAAGTGCAATGACTACATATGGTGGTTAGTGAGCTGGACAACATACACTGAAGACATAGAGAGGACAAATGTAATAGGAATTGCGAGTCAAACTCAGAAAATCTCGAGTTTGACTTGGATTGCCCTTAGAACGAGTCAAGTCAAATTCGGTAAACTCGGGTTGATCGAGTTTGACTCAGTCAATGTGAGTCAAACTCGCGAATTTTTCCCTAAATCACGAGTTAAACTCTGATTTTTTGAACCACACACCTAGGAAGAGCTTTTAAGACCGATTTTGACTGTGTTTGGTCATTATTTTACTTGTTGGAGGTGTGTCTGTTGAATTTTTAGCTACTTTCATAACTTGGTAATTATGAGTGTAATTAAAAAAATTCTTGCATAATTGCACATGAAAGTATTAACCATATTATATTACTTATGAGCAATATTATATTACTTATGAGCAATATGACGTTAAACAAATTAAACAGTAAACTAAATAGAGCAAAAAGTAAACACATCACATCATGCACAATAGAGACCAAGATTTACCCTGGGAAAACACTCTCTCCTTCAGAGGGAAAAAACCCAACAACCTTTCTTATGATAGATTCATAATAGAAGCACAAGTATACATCAATTGACCATCAACATCAAACCCTTTCACACGTGAGGGTATACATAAACAAAAAGACCAAGTACTTATCTTTCATTTGAAGCATGAGACCGCAGAATTAGAAGCTGCTATTCTCTCTTTTAAATGACTACTGATGTAAGCTCTTCTAGATGTTGACGTCAGCCCTAACTCTTCTTTTCTTTGCCAAGAGAAACAGAGATGAACTCTTTAGTAGTCCATTGCCCACCTTCAAATGATGACATTAAACTGCTGTAGGTGATGGCAAACTGATCTTGAGTCAACATCAACCCTATTAAGGCCTGATCCAATCTTTAGTGACTTCAACCGTGCACCAGCATCTCTGCTAAACCCTTGAACAGACCCATGGTGGCTTCAACATGTGCAACGACAGCCCTGGTGGCCTCCACTGAGCAACGACAACCTTGATAATGGTTAGATCTAACCTTTGTTGATCTCAATTTGATCTTCGATAGCCCTGATCATTTACCTGGTAGCCTTGCTAGAGCTCTCTCTGATCACGGTGACTTTATCTGGTGTTGAGGCAACTCTTGTTAGGGCTTAGACAAATTTCTGTTGTCAACCCCTATTTAGGGCTGTAATAGATTCTTGATCGCCCTCCTAGGACTAGAATGAACCCTTGGCAATCTCAACCAGTGTTAGAATAGCCCATGGTAGCCTTAGTGGCAACCTTCTAAGCTTCAGTACCCTTTGCTAGGGCTGGAACTGCCCATGGCAGCCTTCTGTGAGCTAGGATCTCACCTTGTTACCCACTAATCATACCTCAACAGCCTCCAATTAGACCGTGGCAGCCTGTATAGGGTGGAACAGACCTTGGCAGCCTCACGAACATACCTTGACATCCTTAAAAAATGTTTTGACCTCATAGCAAAACACTAAAATCCCTGCAGCTGCCTTTATGAGCTGAACTGGTTCGCATTGAGAGAGAAGATGCCCTCAGGAAAAAATCGTTTTTCAGATCAAAGATGAAGATCGTGTATATGTTCCTCAAATGAGAGTCCTTCTCTATTTATTATCCATCATTGGGTGATAAATCCATAAGTTAATGAAACCACTCTTAGGGTCTTTTTAATCTTTTGGACTTTTGACCTTTTGGTCTTTTAATCTTTTGATCTTTTGACCTTTTGTGGTCTTTCAATCTTTTGGTCTTTTGACCTTTTACTTGGGCTTATGACCCATTCTATTTATGCAGGTCATCTCTTAGGCAAATCGTGACCCCTTCTCTTGGTTTCCATGATCCACACGTGCCAATTCAAGTACATGATCATATATAAGGAACTTAAATCATTAAAAGTTCCTCTTTTAATTTCTCATGAAGGCTTAGATAAATTATCTTCTAGCTCCTCTTGGTCTTCATGATCAAATGTGCCCTAGAGCCCTCAGGGTCTTCAAGACCTTTTGGCTTGAGTCCTTGTGACTCAACCAATAAGTATTGGTCCTCTTTTCAATGGTCAACTTGTCTTCTCGAATCTTCATCATAAGAAATGTTTTCTATTGATTTGTATAAGGGATCTCATGTCATCAATGTCTTGGTTCCAAACACCTTAACTAGAGACAACTCAAAGAAGTAGCTCGAGTCACCATACACACATTGATGCATCTTACATGTCATCATTGTCTTGGTAATCGACCAAGACCCTCAACTCTATGTTGCATCCAACCTCGTAGAGAATGGTACTAGATGATGTAATCATCTGTAGACAATGTGATCATATCGTTCTCCCTACTAACACTAAGATCATATGCTAGTTACTCCTTCAAAGGGTGGCCAGTCCCTTGAGGAGGTACCGTAGCTCAACCATCTCGAATGACCAAGGAGTGGAGTATGTCACACATCATCTGCCTAGGACTTCTCATGTTGATCTGCATCAACGTTCTAGTTCCTAACTAGGTCCTGGTCCCTGACTAGTTTCTTCAGCTCCAAGCTGAAGTTGACATATGTCAATATCTTGGTAATTGACCAAGTGCCTCCTTTTCCATAGAATGGCTCTCAGCTCCAGGCTAAGCTTTGGCCCCAGACTGGAATCAAATTCTTGGTAACTGACCAGGTGCCTCCATTCTCCCAGAGAATGGCTCTCAGCTCTAGGATGAGCTTCAGTCCCAGACTGGAATCAAATTCTTGGTAACTGATCAGGTGCCTCCATTCTCCTAGAGAATGGCTCTCATGTGAGGTGCTGCAAGTGATCCAATGGGCAATGGTCCTCCATCCCATAAGCAGGGATTGACTCCCTCTGATTTCTTCCAAAGAAGAACAAGGCAATACCAAGATTAACGAATTACGTCATCTGTATTACTTCTTGGTGAATTCACTAGGTATCTTCAAATACTATACTTTGGGAGTCTGCGATATACACATAAGACTATCTTCTACATTGGAGGAATCAACTGTCTCTGCTTTGCAGATCACAACTCAAGTGATTCTCAACCATCAGTGATATGGATCAAACTGATAAGAAGAGCCTCGTGTTGAATTTTCAACATTAGCATAAACTTTAAAAATTTGCAGATAAACATAAATAGATTAGTAGTGCTGTAAAAACACATTCATCACATCAGCACACATGGACACAATATTTTTCACTGGGGAAACCTTCAAAGGACAAAAACCCCAAAAGCATTAATAGCTCATCCGTAAATGAGATGGCTTAAGAAATTCTTCAAAAAGTTCCTCAAATCCAGATCTGGATTTTGACCACAGTAACTGTAAAATTCATCAGTAAAAATTAGACTGATAATTTTATCCACAATTTCCAGAATTATAGAAAATTACCAATTTAGGGCTTTCTCAGAAAAACTGAGATTTTCTCTCCTACCCGAAAATATCAGATTATCTAAAAACTGCCCGAAAATATCAGACTATCTAAAAACTGCCCGAAAATATCAGACTGTCTAAAAACTGCCCAAAAATATCAACCTACTGAAAACTGCCCGAAAATATCGGACTGTCTGAAAACTGCCCGAAAATATTGGACTGTTTGAAAACTGCCCGAAAATGTCAGACTGTTTGAAAATTGCCCGAAAATGTCAGACTGCTGAAAACTGCCTGAAAATATCAGACTGTCTGAAAACTGCCTGAAAATATCAGACTGTCTGAAAACTGCCCAAAAATATCAGCCTTTTGAAAACTGCCTGAAAATATCAGACTGCTGAAAATTGCTCGAAAATATCAGACTGCTGAAATCTGCCCAAAAAATGGAATGCTGAAGATAGCTGTGCAAAAATGCTGAAGATGGACTTTGCTGATAAAACCCTAGCTGAGGGGTTGAACATAAGATAGTCTTCTTCTCGTGTGAGATCAGAAGTGTGTAACAAATGAGAAGGCTTCATCTTCTTTTATAGCCTTTGTTCACCTCTAAGTGGACAAGATTAGGAAAAATAAAAATAATAATATTTTTATTCTTTCCCTAATTTCACTTTCACTTTTACCAAAAAGGTACTTATTTTTTCCTTTGACTTTTATAAGAAGTCCTTCTTTAATTAAGAAAAATAAAAATAATAATATTTTTATTCTTTTCCTAATTTCACTTTCACTTTTACCAAAAAGGTACTTTTATTTATTTTTTCTGACTTTTATGAGTCCTTTAATTTTGTTTTCCACTTGTGGTCCTTTTAGGTGGACAAGATTAGGAAAGATAAAAATAATAATATTTTTATTCTTTTCCTAATTTCACTTTCACTATTACCAAAAAGGTACTTTTATTTATTTTTTCTTTGACTTTTGACTTTGGCCTTTTACCAAGTGCCCCTGTGGTCATTACCTGTGGTACTTTTTTATTTCAAAAGTACATCATCATAAACCAAGAGAGTTATTAATGCTTTTATCTCACACACTGTGTGACACCGAGATCTGGTACTAGGGTAACTTAACCAAGGGTAGCTAACCCTTGGAGAAGCACACCAAGCCCGTAGATCAAGGGTCAAAGTGCCACACACATGCTCGGACCCAGTCTAGGGCTTACAATGTCTTCATTCTCCCAGAGAATGGCTACTCAGAACTAAGCTGAGTCTACCAGTCCCAGACTGGTCTACATCGTGGTCCCGGACCAGATCTCTACTCAACACAAGGTTGAGTCTACCCAGGGCAGATCTGGGTTTATTTCATGGTCCCAGACCAGATATCTACCATTCAACAGAATGGTCACTCAACACTGGGTTGAGTCTTCACCGTGGTCCCGGACCAGGTGGTCCCATTCTCCGAAGAGAAGGGCTCTCGATGCTGCTCAGAAAATCAACACCTTATACTCTACTTCTGTCACTGAATGGGTCTCCAGGCTCCCTTTGAGCCCTACAACCAAAGTATTTCAGTAATCTGCACACTGAGTCAAACCACTGAGGAAGGTGGTTCACACATCCATCAGATGTAATCTCAACTCATCACTGTACATCTGAAGTGTATTGGGGACATATGACTCCTCATAGTCCAGTCATTCTGAGAGAGAGTCCTCTCAATGTTGCTTGCCGTTGCATGCTCAAGCTCACGAAGCTGCCTGGAAGTCTCATAGACTTCTTCTCAGATCTCACACATTATACTTCTTAACGGACTGATAAAAACATCTGAAGAAACCAGCCTACTGAAAGACTTAACAAAAATGATGTGTCTCATATAGACTCAGACTTTCCCTGAAAGTCTACTGACAACAGCAAGCAAGGCTATACGATTCTTTCTTTGATCACAGCAGTCCCACAATCATATACTCAGAGTGCTCTACTTGCTATCTTTGACTGTTGGAAGGGTGAACCTCTGAAGTATAGTAAACCACTCCCTTTGGAGTCTCCTCCTCATATATGATCTAGTGGAGGTCCTTCATAACTGAATGCTCCATCAAAAAAGGTGTAATAAGAGGTGTGCAACTACTCAACGGTATGAACCAAAGCAGGTCCTTCAAGACTTAAAATTCTCCAAGCATAATGCATAGGGTTGAGTGCAGGCCTTCCTCTAAGGTGAAGGCTCCTTCAAAAAATAGGTTCAACAACATCTTCAAACCCTAAACAGATTGTCCCATACAAAAGGCTGCAACCTTGAATTTCAGGGACAAGTACAAGCTGCAAATTGCTGGTTTAGGGCACTATCTGGGCTGCAAAGAATGCTCATGGTGTACCTGTTTTAGTAGTGCATGGATGTTCTGTAATGCTGATATTTTGTCCGAGATTTGTTCATGACCACTGATATAGGCCTGTTTACTAGTTACTCAGCTCAAAATTCCAAAGGATAACAATTGTTCATTGATTCCCTGTTGATGCCTTTAATTCTGTGTTATAGGACCTCATGTTATATATTATTTGCACAAACTGATCCACACTGGACCTAATTTACTTGCAGGCTGGATTAGCTTCCTCTATTGTATTTACAAAAGGTTCCCAACTTTCCCAAAATTCTGCTGACCATGATATGCTAATGATGTATGGACAAAAGGCATTTACCATCATTCTTTTGTTGAACAATTCCCCAATTCGTGGCTTGAAATGACAGTAAAGGCGTTGCCAACAATCCAACAATAGGTGCACTTTATTACAGGTATTTTGAAGTTGCAACATGGTTTTCCCAAGACATGGGGCTACCTATTTATTACAACAGACGGGACTCTGGATATTATTTTGGCTGTCTTCAATCCCACTTTAGCAAGCATAAACATGGTGCTGTTTGGCATATTTGCAACTGTTATTAATTCTTTAATTAACTCGTTTAGGGCTGCTTAAGAAAAAACAGTTCAGTATCTCCCACCATGCTCAGATAAGGCCCATAATTGCTTCCACTTCATCCTAGGTCTGAGATTTTGATCTGTTTGCCGCTGGTTTAGGCCCTAAATGTGCCCAGAATGCTGCTAAGCCCCTCAGAGTTTTCATTTACCACAAAAATAGTCCAAAGTTCATCTCTCATGCCTAGTAACCATGCTGCTTCTGCCCAGACCCCATACTTATGCTCAGAAAAATTCAGGATTCAACCCAGGTCAGTCTAGAAAAAATTCCAAGCAACCACCCATTCACATTGGAGGGCAACAGTGCCAAACTCCAATCTATAAGCACAGTTTGAACTAACACCTTACGGGGATGTGAATACAATCTCTCCTCCTGCTGTAGATTTGGATTGAGTTGCATCGAAGTTCATCTTCCAGTTCTTATCGCTCTTTACCTTCACTTCTTCTGATGGTATCTTTGGGGTTAATGAGTTTGCAAGAATTGCATAATTCCCAAGATCATCGATTGTGCAAACAAACTCATTTATGGGATCATTTGGATCTTCCACATGATGCTTTCTCAGAGGCATTCTGTATATACTATAATGTCACAAATGTCCCCTCACAAGTTGGGACAGCGGCATAAGAAAGGTCTACATGTATACTGCCTCCTATCTAGGATCCTTCCTGTGCCGGTCAAGGCAAAATATCAGTACCAAGCTCTGATACCATGTTGAATTTTTAGCTACATCCATAAACTGGTAGTTATGATTGTAATTTAAAAAACTTCTTGGATAATTACACATGAAAGTATCAACCATATTAAATTACTTATGAGCAGTATGACATTAAACAAATTAAACAGTAAACTAAATAGAGCAGAAAGTAAACACATCACATCATGCACAGTAGACACCAAGATATACCCTGGGAAAACCCTCTCTCCTTCAGAGGGAAAAAAGCTCAGCAACCTTTCTTATGATAGATTCATAATAGAAGCACAAGTATACATCTATTGACCATGAACATTAAACCCTTTCACACATGAGGGTATACATAAACAGAAAGAACAAGTACTTATCTTTCATCTGAAGCATAAGACTACAGAATTAGAAGCTGCTAATCTTTCTTCTCCATGATTGCTGATGTAAGCCCTTCCAGATGTTGATGTCAGCCCTATCTCTTTTTTCTTTTCCAAGAGAAACAGAGATGAAGTCTTTAGCAGTCCACTATCCACCTTCAAATGATGACATTAAACTACTGTAGGTGATGCCGAACTGATTCTGAGTCAACGACAACTTTATTAAGGCTTGATCCAATTTTTAGTGACTTCAACTGTGCACCAACATCTCTGCTAAACCCTCCAACAAACCCACAGTGGCTTCAACATGTGCAGCAGCAGCCATGGTGGCCTCCACTGAGCAACGACAACCTTGATGATGGTTAGATCTGACCTTTGTTGATCTCAATTTGATATTCGGTAGCCGTGATAATTGAACGGGTAGCCCTGGTAGAGCTCTCTCTGATCACTGTGACTTTATCTGGGGTCTAGGCATCCCTTTTTAGGGCTTAAACAAATTTCTGTTGTGAAGGCAGCCCTATTTAGGGCTTTAATAAATTCTTGGTAGCCCTGCTAGGACAAGAATGAACCCTTGGCAGCCTCATCCAGGGTTAGAACAATCCACGACAACCTTAGTGGTAGCCTTCTAAGCTTCAGTACCCTCCGCTAGGGTTGGAGCTGTCCACGACAACCTTCTGTGATCTGGGATCTGACCTCGGTACCCACTATTCAGACTTTAGTGGCCTCAAATCAGACCTCGACAGCCTCTGTATGGTGGAACAGACCTTGGCAGCCTCAAGAACAGCCGTCGACAACCCTCAAAACTGATCTGACCTCACAGCGAAACCCTTAAACCCCTGTGGCTGCCTTTATGAGCTGAATTGGTTTGCACGGTGAAAGAAAATGCCCCAAGAAAAAAATCGTTTTTCAGATCTGAGATGAAGATCATGTGTATGTTCCTCAAATGAGAGAGCTTCCCTATTTATAATCCATCATTGGGTGATAAATCCATAAGTTAAGGAAACCACTCTTAGGGTCTTTTTTATCTTTTGGTCTTTTGACCTTTTGGTCTTTTTGACCTTTTGTGGTCTTTTGACCTTTTACTTGGGCAAATGACCCATTCTCTTTATGCAAGTCACCTCTTAGGCAAATCGTGACCCCTTCTCTTGGTTTCCATGGTCCACACGTGCCAATTCAAGTACATCATCATATGCAAGGAACTTAAATCATTAAAAGCTCCTCTTTTAATTTCTCATAAGGCTTAGATAAATTATATTCTAGCTCCTCTTGGCCTTCATGATCAAATGTGCCCTAGAACCCTCAGGGTCTTCAAGACCCTTTGGCTTGAGTCCTTGTGACTCAACCAATAAGTATCGACCCTCTTTTCAATGGTCAACTTGTCTTCTCGAATCTTCATCATAAGAAATGTTTTTTGTTGATTTGTTGGAGTTATTTAGTAGTAATGGTAATGTTAAATTCTTACAATAAAAGCATGGAAAATGAAAGATAAGGAGAATACCACTTTTACTTAAAATTTTTAACATTACCATTAATTGTTTCTGGATATTTGAGAGTGGTTCCAACCTCATCAGAGTTCATATGCAAAAAGTAGAATTTTAGATCCGATTTCGAATTCAACAGACTTAATTGTTTTCAGGATTGCAACATTTCCATTGGATACTATCATGTATGAGGGTCTGGGACCAAACAGATCCTGTAGGTTGAGACAGAGACATCTTGGTCTGGGACTGGGCAGATTCTTGGTTTGTGGCCAAGCAGTTCCTGCAGGCACATACCTGGTCAGTTAATTAGGTGGATCTTGGTCAGATGACCAAGATGATGATGTGTGATGTCCTCTTCTCCTAAATGGTTATTGCTAAGCTGTTTCTCAAGGGATTGGCCACCTCTTGATGATATCACTAGCACTTGACCTTTAGGTGCAATGTGGAGGACCAGAGAATCACATCATCCAGTTTGGACCTTCCTTATATGGTGATGATAAAATTCACAGTTATTGTATAGAACACGTGTCTTGAGAGAGAAAGATTAAACACCTTGGTCTTGTAGGTAAAAGGGTTGTTTTCCCACATTGATGGTACACCTTGGTCTTGTGGGTGAAAGGGTTGTTTTCCAACCTTGATGGTACACCTTGGTCTTGTGGGTGAAAGGGTTGTCTTCCCACCTTGATGTGACCCCTCTTGTTTACTTGTGGCTTATGTTTCCCTTATTGGTTCTAGCGCCCATTTGGTTGTGGTACCTTGACCCTTTTTCTATGATGACGTGACCTTCTTGTTTTTATTTTGTATGACCTCTAAACCATTGGTACCCTATCCTAAGTCAACATAATATTATTTTATGTTTATTTTGGTAACTCTTCTAAAACATAGGGTTAGTTGGATAACCTTTCTAGAAGACATGTCAAGATTATAAATTAAAGTCACAAACTTCATTTTTAGTGTCTTGGAAAGGAAACGATATAGACATGATCCAATACATGCTCTAGGGTTTACTCTTGCTTCTTGACTTGACATTTAGGTTTTTGCTGTTGATCTTGCTGGGCTGCCACCATATCTAGTCTTGTTAGGGCTTCCGCCTCCTTATCTAAGTTACTCTTGCTATTTATGATCAAGCCGTGACTCGTGTGAGTCTGCTAGGTGAGCCATGAGGGTTTCAAAGAGTGTAGTGAGACCTTCCATAACTATGTTTAACCTGCTAGGGGTGCCACCTTCTCCAAACTGCTGCTGCTGTACATGAACAGGCCGTGACTGTATTTAGCCTGCTAAGGGACAACTGTGACCATAATGAAGTTGTTGTGGGATGCTAGCATTGCGCTGTGAGTTCTTGACTGGGTCGTGACCCGTGTTAATCTCCTTGGACTAAACTGTGACTGTTTGTGGGCTGCTAAATCTGAACAGTGACTGTTTGTACTATGTAGCCCCCTTCTGCTGGGCCGTGACTGTTTGAGGACCCTAGGCTGGGCCATTACTGTTTAAGGTCTGCTAGGGTCAGGCCGTGACTGGTTGAAGGCTGTTAGCACTCAGTTATGACCTTTGTAAGTTGCTAGCACTCAGCCATGATCTTGTTGGGCTACCAGGACTAAGCTGTGACTTTGTTGGGCTGCTAGGATTCAGTCGTGACCTTTGATGGCTGCTTGGAGTAGTACCACGACCTTGTGGACTGTTGTAGATTGAACCGTGACCTTGTGAGATGCTCTAGAAGGTGCCATTGTCCTTGTGTGTGTACTGCCACAGTTTGAGGGTTCCAGGGTATGGGTTGAGGCTGCATCTGCTCTCCTAAAAGGTGCTGCTGTTCGGTTGATTTATGACTGTCCTAAAGACTCATTTATTGCAGCAAGGTTTGAAGATTATCCACTTTTGTGGATTGTTTTGGACCTTGGTTAGCACCCTGAGGTCCGTACTTGTCTAACTTTACCCTACTGAAACCCTTCTATCTCTCTCTCATGTATGTCCACTGTTCCTTTAGTGACTTGTCTTCAAAGAGACAAGGTTCGACGTAAAAGATATCTGAGAATAAGGAAGGTTTAAAGCAATACTACTTGTTTTCTCTTTTACTGATGTTGGTTGATAGTTTTGCTAACTTGTTCATTAGCTTATTTTATTATTGTTGCTGTTATATAGTGTTAACATATGTTTCAACTTTAACACAGGGACCTTTGGGAGTGTTAAAGTTGAAAGAGATGAAAATTATGTTTAATCTATCTTTCATTGTCTCTGTTGTATTTTTTATTTCATCCTTCCGAGTACATTGGTTTGAATTGTTGCACAAGTTAGTTAATTTTTGAAAAATACTAAAACTTTAACAAATTCCTCCTGCTAGCCTCTGAGGAAATTCTATTGATCTGAAGCAAAAGTTATTCAATTGTGGCTTACACAAAGTAATTCAAATCTGCAAGATATACATGCTAAAATCTCTAAAAAGATCAGATTTCTGCTATTAAATGCTTGAGAACAGTGTGTAAACTCATGTTTACTTGTTTAGATGTCAATTCTGTTGATTTTTCTTGAGCAGCATCGAGAGCCATTCTCTTAGGAGAATGGGGACATCTGGTCAAGGACCAGGATGTGGAACTAGTCTAGCATTGGAGGAACTCAACCTTGAGTTGAGTGGCCAATCAGTTGAATGGGGACATCTGGTCGAGGACCAAGATGTGGAACTAGTCCAGCACTGGGGGAGCTCAGCCTAGAGCTGAGTGGCCATTCTTTGAATGGAGGCACTTGGTCAGTTACCGGGAAGATGAATTAGTCTAGTACTGGGGGACTCGACCTAGGGCTGAGGGCCATTCTCCGGGAGAATGGAGGCACTTGGTCAGTTACTAAGTCAAGGAAACCTTGATGCTCACCATCACATCATTGAAGATTGCCAAAGAATGCTTTGACACCTTGACGAACCTGTATGAAAAGAAGGCTCCCAGTTAGAAGAGAGTTTTGAAGAAAATACTTCAAACACTGAAGATTAATAGGGATGAAGGAGTTGGACCTTTGTTCACAAAGATTGCAGAGGTAAGAGACCGCTTACTGCTATTGGTATTACTGTGGATGATGATGACCTTGTACAAACTGTATTCGATGGTCTCCCAAACTCTTGGGAAACCTTTTTGGCATCAATGAGTGGATGTGAAAATCAGCCAAACTTTGATAGACTTTGGCATGATTACTTAAAAGAAGGAAGAGTTTCAAGCAAGGCAACTGGTACTATGGAAGGAAACCTTGCTCTTTTAGCTAAGACAAGGAAGTTCAAGAAGCCCTCTCCTTAGAAAAAGAAGGGAAATAAACCACAAGGTAAGCACATTGATGTTTCAAAGGTGGAATGCTATAATTGTCATAAGATTGGGCACTTTGCTAAAGATTGCATGCAACCCAAGAGGAAGTTCAAAAGAAGATTCCAAGCCTCTGCTGCAGCAAAAAAGCAGAAGAAGAAGAAGAAGAAGAAGAAGAAGAAGAACCTAAGAAGAAGAAGAGTACTAAGGCTACCAAAGAAGATGAACCTAGAAGGGAATATTACCTGATCGCTGCTCTCTCTGGGTCTGTCATTAACATTGCTAACTCTTGGGTAGTAGATAGTGGTGCTTCCAGACATATGACAGGTGTTGGATTATTCCACAATATTGAGGGGGGGGTGAATCGGTATTTTCTTTTTCTTTTAAAAATAATAAAACACACAACGAGTCAAACAGGTTAAGACATAAATTTGATCGTGGAAACCTCAAAGAGCAAACCACCAATTCAAACTCATTAAAAAGATGAATCTACAAAATTTGCTTTATCTGCTTCTACAGAAAGGATGCAACAACACCCTGGGTTTCTTCCTGCTACAACAAATAAGGATGCTACAACACCCTGGGTTTCTTCCTGCTACAACAGACATGGATGCTACAACACCCTGGGTTTCTGCCTGCTACAACAGACAAGGATGCTACAACACCCTTTGCAGACTTGTAGCCTGCCCTAGCGCCACCCTGCCACCCTGGACTATTTTTTATCGGTCTGCTATTCACTTCTTGGACTCTGTCATTTTGCAATCACAGAGACAAGTACTTCCCTTAAATTATTTTGCCAATAAATACCTTCACGTTTCTTGCAGACGCATCTATTCACCATTGCGTCATTTCATTCTTTGATCGTGCCTCTTCAAAACAACTAAGCTAATTCCTTGTTAATCGATTTGCTGTTTAATCTTCTAGTCGTGACCTTTCGCATTTTCCATCTCCGCAACCATCTTGAGCTGTTGATTTTATATCGGGCTTCTTCCTGACCATAGATCTAAGATAGGATGTAGTATGCGGATTGCCCAAGTATGGCATTTCTCAAAATGTCTTTCCGCACTTCGCTTTTCACCTCAATCGTTCTGCACCATTGATCTCCTTCAATCTTTTCGTGATCGTCGATCCGAGGTGGAAATCGGATATCGGATGTGACTTTTTCCAAATATCATTTCCTGATTTCCGCTTTTTGAACCAATCTTTCCGCACCGTTGATCTTTTACAGATGTCTCATGACTGTCGATCTTTCGGATCACGGGATGCGGAATGCAGGTTCTCAAAGACTGAAACGTTGCTTTCGCAACTCTCCGCCTTCCGCTTTTCGCCTTATTTCTTCCGCACTGTTGATCTTTACGGATGTCTTCTTGATCATCGATCTTTTGGATCGCAGGATGCGGGTTCTCAAAGACTGAAACGTTGCTTTCGCATCTCTCCTTCTTTCGCTTTTCACCTTCTTTCTTTCGCACCGTTGATCGTTACGGATGTCTTCCTGACCGTTGATCTTTCGGATTGCGGGATGTAGAATGCGGGTTCTCAAGGATTGAAACGTTGCTTTCGCAACTCTTCGTCTTCCGCTTTCTGCCTTCTTTCTTTGCATCGTCGATCTTATGCGGTTGTTTTCTGGATCATCGATCTTCTGGATTCCGGGTAGTGGAAGTGTGCCATTTCCTAAAGCCTTTATGCGATTCTTCGCCTTCCGCTTTTCATTTGAACTGTTGTTTTCTTAGCGGGTTCACTCTTAGCCGTTGATCTATGATCAAATGCGGATTTTGGATCTTTCCTTTTCTTTGTGTGGAAATCATTCTTCGTCGTCGATCTTCTTAAAATCGGCTTCCGCATTTCTCTCGACTGATCTGGACAGTCCACGTTGTCAATCATTTCTCAGTGAAGTTTGGCTCACATTGGCCTGTGTTAACCTCCTGTCACTTCTCTCAGTGAAATGACTTACCGTCGTCGGATCAGGGTCCCCACCAATCAACGGTGGACTTCAAATACCATAAAGTGGATTTTAGAGAAATTTCACGCCCATCAGAATTTGTTAACCTCCTGTCACTTTACCCAACGAAATGTCTTTACCGTCGTCGGATCTGGATCCCCATCAATCAACGATGGACTTCAAATAAGATGAAGCGAATTTCATAGAAATTTCCCGCACATCAAAACTTTCTTATACTGCGCAACTTCTCCCATCGAAATCGTTGACGATCGTTGATCTGCTTCCACGATCAACCTCGTCTGTTGATCTCGATCTTCTTCTTGGCGATTAGTTATTGATTTCACAGGCTTGACCCTTTTTTATCCTCCTCGCTATTTCGTTTGCGAAATGCTCCTTAGCCGTTGATCTTCGACCATGCCTAATCTCCACTGCACGATCTAGTCCTATGGACGATTAGTGTGGGATTTATTTTGAGCGTTCTTTCACCTGGCGAAATTGATTCCAACCGTGGATCTATACACGCTCTTTAAACTCTCTGTTCCGCGTCGTTGATCTGTCTAAGATACAGATCTTTAAATTTATGGTTGAATTGATTAGTGGAACGATCAATTCCTTCCTGCAGCGCTCCTCACAAGCAATTTCGATCTCACACAGTCTCTGCACAGGCATTCCAAACTCTATCTTCACTCATATACTCATACACTCAACCTTGTTACTGATTTTCCCTTGTCATCAACCTTGTTACTGATTTTCCTTTGTCATCAACCTTGTTACTGATTTTCCTTTGTCATCAACCTTGTTGCTGATTTTCTTTTGTCATCAATCCTGTTGCTGATTTTCCTCTGTCATTGTTGAACTCATCTTGCTACCATATCTACTGGTTATTCCTTTGATATTCATGAACTCCTTCGACATCAATGACAATCCATGTAATGGATCCTTTGTCTTTTATTGATTTCATCCCGCTACATGTCTATTGGTTATTCTTTTGTCATTCGTGGACTCCTTTGACTTCAATGACAACTATAATCTCAACAACAGGTAATTGTGGAGCACTCACTAGCTACAGAAAGAAGAAGTTCACTACTCAAGTGGAACTTGGAGTTGACTCCACCTACAAGATTGAAGGAGTTGGCTCAACCTCACTTCAACTTGATATAAGTATGGTCTTGCATATTGATGATGTCTTATATGTTCTTGGTTTGAAGAAAAACTTCCTTTCTGTTGCTGGCTTAGAGGACAAGGGCTACAGAGTCCTCTTCATGGACAAGAAGGTCCTATTATGGGCAAAGAATGAGAAACTAAGCTCAGCAGTACAGATTGGGGTTCGAGAGGGAGGTCTTTATAAGGCTTCCAGAAATTCCACTCATGCCCTGGTTCACCACACAGTTGATCCAAGTGAGCTGTGGCATCGGAGGTTTGGACACCTCCACTATACAGCTCTTCCAGGCCTACAAAAGATGGTGACATGTATGCCAGAGGTCTCTCCTAAACATGATGGAATTTGCAAAGGTTGTGCTCTAGGTAAGAACATTAAGAAATCCTTCATCAAAAGCAAGAAAATATCTAAAGGAATATTGGATCTGATTCACTTTGACATTTGTGGGCCCATGTCTTCACCCTCCTTGAGTGGGTGCTTGTATTATGTCTTGTTCATAGATGATCATTCTCAAAAGTCATGGATTTACTTCCTTAAAGGCAAAAGTGAAACATTTGATAGGTTCAAAGAGTTCAAGGCTTTGATTGAAAACCAGACAGGCAGACACATCCGTATTCTGAGGTCAGATAACGGAGGTGAGTATGAGTCTAAAGAGTTTGATGATTTTTGCCGAGAAGCAGGAACCAAGAAAGAGCTGACAATATCTTACAACCCTCAATAGAATGGGTTGCAGAAAGGAAGAACAGAACAATCTGTGAAGCTGCTAAAGCCATGCTGACTGATCTAGATTTTCCTTTATCTTTGTGGGCTGAAGCTGCATCTACTGTTGTGTACATCCAAAACATAAGCCCTCATGCTATCTTTGGGGGAAAAGAGTCTAGAAGAAGTTCACTAGCAAGAAACTTGCAGTTGACCACATGAGGATTTTTGGCACTCCGGTATACATTCATGTGCCAAAAGAAAAGAGGGCTAAGCTATAGCCTTCCGGAAAGAAAGACATATTTGTTGGTTACAGTGACAGCTCGAAGGCCTACCGCATCTATGTCCAGTGACGGCTCGAAGGCCTACCGCATCTATGTCCAGTGACAGCTCGAAGGCCTACCGCATCTATGTCCAGTGACAGCTCGAAGGCCTACCGCATCTGTCCCTGGACAGAGGTACATTGAAGTCAGTAGAGATATGATTTTCCATGAGGAAGCTGTGTTTAGTTGAACACAAGAGCTTTGAAAGGAAGATGAAGGACCTCCTTCTGAGATCCAGATTCAGAAGTTCAGAGGGAGGAAGAGGAATTTGAGAATTAAATACCAGATGTACCTGAGGAAACTGAAAGTCCACCAGAAGAACAGCTTGAAGTTCCTCCTTCCAAAAGGAGACCTACTTGGTACTGAGAAACGGTGCAAGAAGTTGAGAAGCATAAAGCTCCTCTCGGGACTTTCAGAGAAAGCATAAGGCCCTAGAAGTACTCAGGTTTTATGAGCCAACTCATCAGTGCTGAACCTTCCACATACAAAGAAGAAACAAGTCAACAGATATGGATTGATGCCATGATTGAAGAGTACAGTTCAATCATGAAAAATGATGTGTGGGAAGTTGTTCCCAGAATGACAGGAAAGTCAGTGGTAACATACAGATGGGTTTACAAAATCAAGCATGCTGCTGATGGCAGCATTGAGAAGTACAAGGCCAGGTTTGTAGCTCGTGGCTTTACTAAAAAAGAGGGCATAGACTATGATGATACTTTTGCTCTTGTCGCTAGGTATACTACTATCAGGACCATCAGTTCTCTTGCTGCAGTATTAAGATGGAAGTTACATTAGATGGATGTAAAAACAACCTTCCTCAATGGCAAGATTGATGAGGAAGTCTGGTATGTGAGGGTGGATGGATTCCTCAACAGCTTGGGGTTTTCCAAAAGTACTGCTGGCTCCAATCTGTACTTTAAGGTTGTTCATAATCATATCTTGATCCTTGTCCTATATGTGGATGACTTCTTCCTTACAAGTGAGGAACAATTGATAACACAATGTAAAAGGGAACTCACCTTTGAATTTGAAATGAAGGATCTTGGTCTGATGCATTATTTTCTTGGCCTAGAGGTTTGGCAAAAGCCAGGCGAGATCTTCCTGACATAAGGGAAGTATGCAGTGGATATCTTGCAGAGATTTGGGATGCAGGACTGCAAGTCTATGAGGGTGCCCATGACTAGCAACTTGAAGAAGTTGCGAGACTCAGCCACTAGTTCACAAGATGTGGACTCTGTATCGACAGCTCATTGGATCCTTGATGTATCTCGTACACACGAGACCAAATAACTGTTACATAGTGAATGCTCTGAGTCAGTTCATGTTCGATCCGAAGCACATACATTGGGTAGCTGCCAAACATGTACTCAGATATGTGCGTGGTACTATCACTTATGGGCTCAGGTATACTTCTAGTAGTGGAGTATTGTTAGCAGGATATGCTGAATCAGATTGGGTGGGTAGTGCAGTAGACCAAAAAAGTACTTCAGGTTATTGCTTCGGTATGGGATCTGCAATGATCTCTTGGTCCAGCAGGAAACAGGGTTCCATAGCACAGAGTATAGCTGAAGCTGAGTATATTGCTGCAAGTGATGTCTGCAAGGAAGCAATTTAGCTTAGGAAACTACTATTTGATCTGTTCGGTGTAAAGCTTGACTCAAAAATCATCCATTGCGATAATCAAAGTTGCATTAAGATCTCAGAGAATCTGGTGTTTCATGATAGATCGAAACACATTGAAATGAAGTATCATTTCATCAGAGACCTACTACAGAGAGGCACTCTGAAGTTGCAGTACATTCGTACAGATGAATAGATCGTAGATATCTTGACCAAGCGCTTGACAACACCAAAGTTTGTGTACTTTCGTGACAAGCTTGGAATGGCAGAGAATACCTCTCTCGTTGAGAGGGAGTGTTGATTTTTCTTGAGTAGCATCGAGAGCCATTCTCTTAGGAGAATGGGGACATTTGGTCAAGGACCAGAATGTGGAACCACTCCAGCACTGGGGGAACTCAACCTTAAGTTGAGTAACTATTCTATTGAATGGGGACATCTGGTCGAGGACCAGGATGTGGAACCAGTCCAGCACTGGGGGAACTTAGCCTAGAGTTGAGTGGCCATTCTTTGAATGGAGGCACCTGGTCAGTTACTAGGAAGATGAACTAGTCTAGTACTGGGGGACTCAGCCTAGGGCTGAGGGCCATTCTCTGGGAGAATGGTGGCGCTTAGTCCGATACCAAGTATTTGACCTTGGGTCAAATTATGCAGCTTATGGCTGAGGCACCTGGTCAGTTACCAGGACATCACTATAAGTCCTAGACCAGGTGTGGGCATGTGAGACACTCCTCCCCTCAATTTGTTGGCTTTATGATCTTCTCCAAGGCTTAGCTACCCTTGGTTAAGACACTTAGTACCCGATCTTGGTGGCATAAGGAGTGTGAGATAAAAGCATTAGTAATTCTCTCTATTTATGATGATGTCCTTTGAGTGGGGATGAAGGACCCCTATGACCACTTGTTTTGACCACAGGGCACTTAAAGAAGGCTAAAAGTAAAAGAAAAAAATACATAAGGACCCTTACTTAGACCACTAAGGAGTCAAAGTGAAAGTACAAAAAGACCTTTAGTACCACTAAAGGTAAAAGTCAAAAAGATAAAAGAATAAAATATTATTATTTTGTTCTTTTAAGTTTTGGTCCACATCTAGGAGACCCAAAGGCTATAAAAGAAGGTCAACTTCACTTCATTTTCACACACACTTGCTTATCATCCAACAACTGCTCCAAGGAAGATTTTTTGCTCGTCTTAGAAGAGAAGAAAATTCTTGTGGTTATGCCCTAGCATGGAGGTTTCTAGCTAGGGCATCCACTCTTGTTATAGAGAAACCCTAAGCTAGGGTTTCACCCTTGGTGAGCACTTGCAACAACCCTATCTTCTTCTCCATGGGCCAAGGCATTACCCATAACCCTCACAGGCGGCATCATAACTCTCACGGGCAGCATTAAAACCCTCTCGGCAGCAACAACAAGTCTTTTTATCTTCACGGGTAGCTTCAGGCAACTCCTCTACACACTCGGTAGCTCGGATCCTTCACGGGAAGCCTCATTCTACCCTCGGGCAGCTCGGATCCTTCACAGGCAGCCTAATTCTACCCTCGGGCAGCTCGAATCCCTCACGGTTAGCCTCCATTTGGTTGCTATCAGTCTCGAGCAGCTTCAACAGGAGCTCGAGCAGGTTGGTACATGCTCGGGCAGCTTGGTATAGTCTCGGGTCGCTTGGTACAAGCTCGGGTAGACAGGTACAGAGCTCAGGCAGCAGCAACGACATCCGGGCAGGCATCAACATATCTGGGCAACAAGAAATTTATCTCGGGCAGCAAGCCCTAATTTGGATTTTTCTATAAAATTATCTTTTGTAGTTTTTTTGGATCAGTGGTTTAAGCCTATTAGGGTTTGAGACTTATTGAAGAACATTTATCTCAGAATTTTGATGTAATGAACAAAAATATATATAATAAATAATCACTAAATAACTATTATATAATTAATAATAACTATTAAATATCAATATTAATTATTAATATTAATATATATTGATAACTATTAAATATCAGTATTAATTATTAATATCAATATATATTAATATTAATAATTAATATTGATATTTAATAGTTATTATTAATTATATAATAGTTATTTAGTGATTATTTATTATATATATATTTTTTCATTACATCGCCTCCCGCTTAGAATTGCTTTCTCCTCAAAGCACAATTATGGAAGACTTTATCCTTTGTTCTAGCTCGTAACGCTTTCTCATGACATTGTGTGTTGGTAGTTGCAACATTTGACGAAATAAGACGATACGTTCTTTTAAACATTGTGTGGAAATGTTGCGTCATTTGTGAAGTCGTCCATCCGAGATATACCCTTAACGAAATTATTTGTGGATCGATTGTCGAGAGTTGTCGATTTTGTCTTTGCTCTTTGTAGGAATAATATTGATAATTTTCCTTTTGATTTTTTCGTCTATCACAATGATTCTTGTGATTTGGATGGCGATAAGGAACTCGAATTGCCTGTGAAGTGTTTATTGGAACTTCAACTTTTGGTGCTTCTAACGATTTTTGTAATTGTTTTTCGGAACCATTTTCTATTGATGCTTGTAGCGATGTGACAATAAGATTGTTCTTTTGAACTTTGACGAGATTTGCATTGCATCCCTTTTTTGATGTTTGAATTTGAGCCTTTGATGACTTCGCTATTGTGTTAATCCTCGTTTCTTTGTCGATACTTAATCTCTTGCAATCTAGCTTTAATCTCTTGCAATCTAGCTTTTCTTGTAAAGATTTATTCTCGAAAGTGGATTTTTCGCTTCACAAACTAGCTCTGAATACCACTGTAACCATTGTAACTAGCTCTGATACCAAATGAAGCGAATATTTATTTACTTCACACAATCAATATTACCAGAACACTTGGAATATTTGATAAGCCATTAATAGGACAAACATATATTGATAATTGCATAGATAAAAATATATTTTACAATAATTAGTGTCGGTTATTTTATACCCTAAGTGGTAAGGGGGGTGACTTTTCAAGTCACCTCTTGAGTAATTAATTAATTACCTTAATTAACCTACTTAGTATTAAATGTTAATATTTAATAGGACAAACATATATTGATAATTGGATAGATAAAAATATATTTTACAATAATTAGTGTCGGGTATTTTATCCCCTAAGTGGTAAGGGGGGTGACTTTTCAAGTCACCTCTTGAGTAATTAATTAATTACCCTATTTAACCTACTTAGTATTAAATGTTAATATTTATAACTTTTATATTTGTTACACTCTTTGTTAAGAGTTATTTATTTAATTATTAATAGTTATTTAGTGTTTATTTATTATATATTTTTGTTCGGTACATTGCCTCTTCCTTAGAATTGCTTTATCCTCAAAGCATAGTTTATTGTATGACTTTGTTCTCTTGCTCGTAACGACTTTTCATGATGTTGTGAGCTTGGAACTACGATACTTGATGAAACTAGGCGGTATAATCTTCGGATTGCTGAACTAATGTGTTGTATTTTTTGGGAAGTGATCCATCCCAAATCTACCTTCATTGGAATTGTTCGATGATCGATTGCTTGTACATAACTTCTTATTTTTAGGCTTCCATAAAAGTTTTCGATGTTGTTTTTGTTCATTTTCAAGGTTGTAGGTGGTTTGCCTATAAGAAGAACCATGTTTATTTTCTGCTTTAATTTGATGTTGGTTGTATCGACTTCTGTGATTTGGGTGACGATAAGGCATTCGAGCTGTTTGTGGAATCCTTGTAGAAACTTCAATTGTTTGTGATTCTCGCGATTTACTGGTTGATAATAACTCTGAGGATTTTTTTAACTCCTCATTTTTTAATTTTTTTATTTGTTCAGTCAACCTTTGATTCAAATTTTTTAAGCGAGAATTTTCTTCATTTGTTTGTAATAGATTCTTATTGAATTCATTTTGGAGATCCACTTCCTTTTGGTGGAATTCTTGTTGGATTTCTTCTTGCGATCTTTTTTTCATTTTTAATTTCCTAATCTCTGCGATCAAGTCTTGACTATGATTCTTCAAACGAGTAATTTCTTCATCCTTATTAGTGACAATTTTTTTAACTTCTTTCTGCTTCTTTTGTTTTGACTTTTGATTACCCTGTGAAATCATCTTTGATGTATCCTCGACTTCTTCAGATGTTGGAGTTTCTATATCTGACTTCATTGTAATATCTTGAAATGTGATTCTCTTTTGCTTATAGGAAGATGAAAGTCCCCAATGTTTTTATCCAAGGTAAGCCCAAAATTATGTCACCATCAAAGCTCCATAAGGAACTAACAACAGTGTTCCACGGGGACGCGCCTCCCAGGGTCGGGGGCTCGCCCCCTGCGCTTCCCACGCCTCGGGGTCTGGGGGGCTCCATGGGAAACATTTTCCAGCGCCCCCCTTTCTGCGAAACTTGGGGAAACGCAGGTCTAGGAGTTTCCCGAATTGAGGGGCTCCCACACGCCCCCACCTAAAAATGGGGGGCTCCAATAGGCCCCCATCCTCCTCGATTTTTAAATTTTTTTACTTAAAAATTGTTCATCTTAAATATTAGGCTTTTACACTAAATGGTCATACTAAATGGTGATGGGATGAGGACTTGATATGTTTATATGTTGGGGTTCATATTTTTATTAATTTTCTATTTTTTTATAATTTTAGAGACCGATCCCCTATGTTATGGACCCTGGCGCCCCCTCGCCCCCCCATCCCCCAAAATACCCCAATATTTTGGGGTGTCTCTACATGTCCCCAATGTGCGTTTCCCCGCTCCCACGCTCCCGTGTCCCGGAAACTTGGTGGAACACTGACTAACAATGAATTTCGATGTGACCATATAATCTCCAACATTCAGTTGTAAGCCACTTATTTCAATTTGTTTTCTGTCCCAAAAGTCTAGCTTTTCCCTTATATTTGACTTAGGAACCACTAAATGGTTAGCGAATTCAGTACTAATATAATTATTACTTTCAGCAGGTGCAATAGAAATGGTGATATCCTTCCCTGCAAGTGTCCCTTTAATTCTAAATAGTATTGCAACATTTCTTTGTAAGGTGATAGGAAATTTTTCCTTCTTTTCAACATTAAAATCCATGTTCTTGAGTTTTCTTTGAAATTTAATCAATATCTTCTTTTTTTTCCAATAGTTTTGTAAAATGCGAGTAGATTGGGTGGTTGGGAGAATTAAGTGTTACCTTCTCCACCTAAGTTCAAATCTCACTTGCTTCTTGGTAGTTATTATTATGCACTTTTATATTCAAACCCAAACCCACTTTAAGAAACCACGTGCGGTTTCACTTTTACCCTTTTTTTTCTTTTACTTTTATCTTTTCTTTTTTAATTTTTTTTTCTTTCCCTTTTTATTTTTTCTTTTGACTTACTTTTATTCTTTTACTTGGTCAAATACCATAATTTTAGGGACTCCCTAGGATTATGATTAAAAATCACAATATGGCCAAAGGCCCGGATCACAAACTAGCTCTGATACCACTGTTACAGTGGTATTATCTGATACCACTTAATCTCTTGCAATTTAGCTTCATTTGGATTATTTGTATTTTTGAAAGTGGAAGTTCGAGAAGTTACAGTAAAACAATTTTTTACCGTTACAATGGTATCAAAGCTAGTTTGTGATCCAGGCCTTTGGCCATATCGTGATTTTTAATCATAATCCTAGGGAGTCCCTAAATTTATGGTCTTTGTCCAAGTAAAAAAAAGAAAAGAAAGTCAAAAGAAAAAAATAAAAAGGAAGAAGTAAAAAAAAGAGAGAAGAAGAAGGAAGATTGCCATAAAAAAAGGAAGGACAAAAGTGAAACCACACGTGGTTTTTTAAAGTGGGTTTGGGTTTGAATATAAAAGTGCATAATAATTACTAGTAAAGAGCAAGTGAGATTTGAACTTAGGCGGGGATTGTAACATTCATTCCTCCCAACCACCCAATCTACTCACATTTTACAAAACTTAAGGGGAAAAAAAATCTAAAAGTGCATAATAATTGCTACTAAAAAGCAAGCGAGATTTGAACTTAGGTGGGGAAAGTAGCACTCATTTTTCCCAGCCACCCAATCTACTGACATTTTACAAAACTATTGGAAAAAAATAAAAGACAAGGACTAGAATTTGGAAGGTGAAAATTTTAAAGCATATAAAGAAGTAAAGGTCCAAAATAAATAAATAAAATTTCAACACAAACAAAAGAAAATGGAGTCTTATGGCAAAAAACAAGGAAGATTTCCAAGCACTTTAAAAACTTATGTTTCAATGTTACTCCAAATAAAATGAACAACTAGAGGGAAAGACATTACTATTTCTATTGCTCCCGGCGAACGTAATAATTATATTAGTGATGAATTTGCTAATGAGTTAGCGATTCCGAGGACAAATATAAGTGAAAGGTTAGACTTTTCAAATTACAAAGAATATGCAATAATCTATTTACAATGGAACATTGGAGATTATACTGGTGTTTCACAATTTATAGTTAAATCCTTGTGGACTAGTAACGGTGACCTAGTTTTGGGATTACCATGGCTAAAAACATTGGGGACTTTTATCTTAAATGCCCCCTACAAAAAGAAAAAAATCACATTGTCGGACATTAACATGAAGAAATATCAAAGATGTTGTTGCAAGGAAATGAGAAATCAATACAGACGATACATAACGATTTCAACAAGGTTATTGCAGGTAAAGAAGAAGAGATCTCTTGTCTAAGAGATCATAACCAGAAATTACTTCTGCAAAACAAGAAGGCAAAGGATAAGTTTCAACGCAATCAACAGTTTGAAGAGGAGAATCGAGATCTTCAAAAAGAATTATCATGCAAAGACGAAGAAAGCTCTTCCTTAAAAAGGGTTAATCAGGAATTGTTAGAGCAAATAAAAAACTTAAGAAAGAGAACCCAAAAATCAAGGAAATCAATATGACGTCGTCAACTCAAACTATAAAGAAGAAATATTACACTTAGAGAAAGTTAATCAGGACATGCTTATACATGTTAGGAAGCTAAAGCAAGAGAATAAATCTTTACAAGGAAAGCTAGATTGCAAGAGATTAAGTGTCGACAAAGAAACGACGACTAATGCAATAGAGAAGTCATCAAAGGCTCAAATTCAAACATCAGAAAAGGGAAGCAATGCAAATCTCGTCAAAGTTCAAAAGAACAATCTTATTGTCACATCGCTACAAGCATCAATAGAAAATGGTTCCGAAAAACAATTACAAAAATCGTTAGAAGCACCAAAAGTTGAAGTTCCAGTAAACACTTCACAGGCGATTCAAGTTCCTTATCGCCATCCAAATCACAAGAGTCATTATGATAGACGAAAAAATCAAAAGGAAAATTACTAGTATTATTCCTACAAAGAGCAAAGACAAAATCGACAACTCTCGACAATCGATCCGCAAATAATTTCGTTAAGGGTATATCTCGGATGGACGACTTCACAAATGACGTAACATTTCCACACAATGTTTAAAAGAACGTATCGTCTTATTTCGTCAAATGTTGCAACTACCAACACACAATGCCATGAGAAAGCATTACGAGCTAGAACAATGGATAAAGTCTTCCATAATTGTGCTTTGAGGACAAAGCAATTCTAAGGGAGAGGCAATGTAATGAACAAAAATATATATAATAAATAATCACTAAATAACTATTATATAATTAATAATAACTATTAAATATCAATATTAATTATTAATATTAATATAAATTGATATTAATAATTAATAAATAGTTATTAGTAAACTATTCTAAAATGACGCATCCTTTCATGGATAGTATCCAAAGTACCTTTACGATTTATATATATATATGACACTCTCTTTGTAATCTTTCATCATCATATCTATTTTATCAATTTATATATATATTCATGGATTATTTGTATTTTTGAAAGTGGAAGTTGAGAAGTTACAGTAAAATGGTTTTTTACCATTACATTTGAGAAACTCAAGTCATCTCATTTATGATTTAAGAGATGAGTTACTAATGCTTTTGGGGTTTTTGTCCTTTAAAGTTTCCCCGTGAAAAACTCTTGTGTTCAGTGTGTGATGTTTTTGATGTATCCACTGCACTTGTCTCTTGTTATCTTACAGTCTGCAAAATTTTAAAAGAATTCATGCTAATGCTAAAATTTAACAAATTCAACATTAACCCTTTGCAAAATTTGCTTTAAGCAACTTCAGCTCCGTGGCAAAAAGTTGTAGATCTGCAAGTACAATACTAAAAAACAAGGAATACAATTGTTCTTTTTGCCTTTTTTTAAGATTGGTACCTTTATTCATAGTTATTAGAATCAGACTGGTGCTTGAACTGGATGACCCTAGGAACCAGAACCAGACAAAAACGATCACCAAACCGGTCAACCAAATTATATATAAAATATTCAAATTCTGGAAAAAAATATATTCATGTGCATCCATGAGAATTCAAACCAGCATACACAAATATGCAAAGTTTCTCATGTATATAGCAAGTAAGAGTGCATAAAACCGAAATATCACCGATTACAATCCATATCTGAACCAAAGTACATCAATAAATAGGCTATAAACTATGAATTCTTCTAAAACTAGTTTTGAGACCACCAACATCAAGGTACATAGAGGGGTTGATGTGCTTGATTAAATGCCAATCCCATACCCTCATACATGATAGAATCCAGTGGAAACATTGCAATATCCTGAAATCCTGAAAATTGTTAAGCCTGTTGAAATTTGAATGGGATAAAAAATTCTACTTTTTGCATTTGAAGTCCGGTGACGTTGGAACGATTCTCAAACATCCTGAAACAATTAACGGTAATGTTAAAAATTTAAGTAAAATGATGGAAAATGAAATATAAGGAGAATGTTAAAAATTTAATGTTACCATTAATACTGCCGATGATTACTATGTCTAGGGTTTACCAATTTTTTTTCTTTCTCAAAATCATGCTCTGAACCTTTGCATGTAGCTTCATACCAAATCGGCTGGCTCATGTTCAAAGGTGGCTGGTTTGGTATGGAACCGTTCATTTCTGATTTGAGGCATCGATTCAAACCGGAAAACCTTCTAAACTGGTGAGACTGGCTGGTTTTGCTAGAACCAGTTGGTTTCCAATAACACTCCCTTCAGCCCAATGGGCATAGAGGCAAAGAAGTAAAAGAAAAAGTTGATAGGGTAGGTGATATACCTGAGTCCAATCAATTCAGAAAATTCCACATCAAATAATAAAACTCTTGCACTATAAAGAATTAGCTGCTAAAAGAGTTTCACCTTATCTCGACATTGTAAATACAAGGTCTGAAGATATTATATTCACACCATAAGAACTCAATGGGAAGAACTATCACTCCTCAAGTGCTTTACTTTCACCATGTTTGGCGACACAACCGCATGCACACCATGGGAGCAACTTCCAAATTATAAATTCACTCAATTATTTGACATGAAAGTTCTTAGAGTAGTGGTATGGAGATAAAAGAATGAAAGTGAGAAGACTAAAGATTAACCAATGCCTTTCCCAATCAACTCTCCATCTCTTAAACATTGAAAATGAGATGTACAAAGGAAATATCCAAGAATAGAAACCTTAAAAGTGTGCTAAATCAGTCAACAGGGATGCATTGTTTTGCCTTGAATAGATGAAACCTACATGAAATACAAGTCACCAAAAGCAACTTTGCTTTTGTTGGAATAAAAGCTTGCTTGAAGTACAAGTCACCTTGGAATAAAAGCTTGTTTGATAAGTCAAAGTCAAAGATACTGCTTCCAGACTTCTTCTAGCTCATAATACATAAGATGAGATCCAGAAAAAATACACAGGATAAAATTCCCAAAAAAACATCTAGAGAAAACCATCTCAAAAAAGCATATACCCAAAGATAGACTAGGGTGCTCCTCACTTGGAAAAAATAATAAAGTGCTTGGAATCTTCTGAACATTGAAAGACATCTCCACCTGCAGCATTCTTCTACTGATGAGTATAAGAGCAAATTAGTTTTCTGCAAATGCTATCAGACTTTACAATCCCTGTAAAAGTCTTCGGATTTGTATTTTCCTCCACTGTCTTTTTTGAGAACTTTGATCTTGTTCCCATTTTCCCTTTAATGTTCAAACCATAGCCTTGAGTAATGAATTATTTGAACTTTTGAAGTTCATTTGACTTTTCCTTGAGAAAGTAAACTCACACCTTCCTTGAAATATAATCGTTAATAAATAGAAGTTATTAAATAATTTGCATCTCCCTACTCCCACAGGTGTTTTATTGACGGTATTTTTGTAAATCACTGAACAACCCAACGACAAGGTATGGCCACCCTGCGCAGCTGTATGGTCCTCTGTGTCAGCAATACGACCCAGTTGTACGGAATCCGTACGGTGCTGACGTCACCAGTATGAAATCCGTACGACAACTGTATGGTAGCTGTACGACCTTGCTTGCTGCTATGTACGGTGCTGCTCCTCTGTGTGATCTATATGGTCCCTGCTTAGCCTGGTACTTCGGCGAATCTTTTGGGTGAGTGTCCCTCGTCTTCTCAACAAATTCCTCCGTTTGACTTCTCTTTCTGTATCTCTCTTGTGTATGTGTCCTCTCCACCAAATCTCCTTTTAACTCAATGGTTAAGGGAAAACCCTAACCCTCACTATGGATCAACAGATGTGATCCTTTGGTGAGATCAATGGCCAAGATTAGATTAGCCATCACTTAAATATTTCACTTTTCACTTTATTAAAGTGATGCCATCAAGTCAAAATCAAATTAGAATAATTAAAGTATTTTCCTAAGCCAAAACATAGAAAAATCACTTTAATACATTTGGCTTCCTTTTTAATGTCTTTCTAGCATGCAAGGACACATGCAATGCTAGAAGACCTTCCTTGTTGCCACTTTCTAACACTCCCTCTCAACGAGGAAGGGATTCGATAGCAACCCCAACTTGTCTCTAAACTTCACAAAACTGTGTCTGCAAAGTGCCTTGGTGAAAATGTCTGCCACTTGTTCATCTGTTTGTATGTACTCCAATCGAATGGTTCCTCTCTGTATGCAGTCTCTCAAGAAGTGGTACCGAATGTCTATGTGTTTGCTCCGGCCATGAAACACTGGTTTTTCAGATAGCCTGATGCCACTTTGATTGTCACAGTGAACTACTGTAGCCTCTAGCTCACACTCGAACAACCCTGAAAGCAACTTTCTCAGCCACATTCCCTCACAAGCAACCAAACTGGATGCTATGTACTCGGCCTCTGTCGAGCTCAATGCAACTGACTTCTGCTTCCTGTTGAACGAAGAGACAACCCCTGATCCAATGCTGAAGCAACAACCTAAAGTGCTCTTCCGGTCCTCTACACATCTTGCCCAGTCAGCATCTGTGAAACCTGCTAACTGTACACTCCCCCTACGCTCATAAACCATCCCATACTCCACTGTAACTTTGATGTAGTGAAGTATGTGCTTTGCAGTTGTTTAATGCACTCTTCGAGGGTCCACCATGAATTGACTCAAAGAGTTGATACAAAGCTAATGTATGGTCGTGTGTTGACCAGATACATGAGCGATCTGATAAGCTGGCGATACAAAGTAGGATCAAATACGTCTGATCTTGATGCATCAATCTTCCTCTAGTTGGAAATTAGAGGTATGGCCATAGGCTTGCAATCCACCATCTTGAATCTCTTCAAGATCTCCACTGCATACTTCCCTTGTCCAATGAAGAAGCATCCATCTCTCTGCCAAACCTCTAAGCCTAGGAAGTAATGCATCAACCCAAGGTCTTTCATCTCAAACTCAACTGCAAGGTTGGACTTGCAGTCGTCAATCAACCCTCTCATCTTTTGTAAGAAAGAGATCATCTACATACAAAACCAGTATGAGAGGCACCTCACCTGTCAAGAAGTACAGGTTGTGGTCCCGCTCACTCCACTGAAATTCCATCTCCCGTAGATAGCTGTTTATTATTGAGTACCATGCTCGAGGTGCTGGCTTGAGCCCATAAAGAGCTCTCTGCAACATGCATACATGCGTCTCTTGGTTCTCCACATCAAACCCCTCTGGATGCTCAATGAATACCTCCTTTATGACTTTGTTGAGGAAGGCAGTCTTGACGTCCATCTGATGGACACGCCAACCCATCTCAGCCGCTAATGAGATAACGGTCCGAATGGAAGAATACTTGGCAATAGGGGCGAAGCTCTCCTTATAGTCAATACCCTCCTGTGAAAATCCCTTTTCCACAACGTGCGCCTTATACTTATCCACGCTTCCGTCTGCTGCATGCTTCACCTTGTAGATCCATTTGGGTCCCACCACCCCTCAACACAACCTCCCATACTGATTCTTCATGATTGAGGCATACTCCTCAACCATGGCCTCTTGCCACAAATCATGTTGTGTATCCTCCTCGATACTGGAAGGTTTGGAGTTAATCAACTCTGTCATCAGTGCCATATAACTAAGTCTCTTCGGTGGTTTGCTCCTCATGGAGCTCTGTGGAGGATTTACCTACCTGGAATCCTGTATTGTGGACCTAAACCACTTAGGCCTTGGCGAATTGTCTACCTACTACGGTTGCTAGATATCCGTCTCTTGCTGCAGCTCATCCTCCAAGTCAATGATTGTAGGATCCTGCCCACTTGACTCCCTCTGACTGCCAAAACCTGTGGCCTGTGTCTGTACTTGTACATGTACATTTGGCTCCTCCAACTTGACCCTCGAGACCTGTGCTGGCTGTTCCTTTGCTGGTAAGTCCATAGATCTCCGCAAGGCTCTGTCCTCATCAAACTGGACATCCTTGCTCACAATGATCCTCTTGCGAGCAGGAATGTATACTCTGTATGCCTTCGAAGTCTCACTGTAACTAACAAGTAACCCCTTCTCTCCATAAGGGTCCAACTTCTTCCTAGTGTCAACATGAATGTGACAATAGCAGACACTCCCAAATATGTGAATATGGATCACATCTGGACTAGTGCCTGTGAAGACCTCGAATATCTTCCTCCCCAAAGATGTGTGGGGACACCTGTTTTGAATGTATACTGCGGTCCTTTATGCCTCTACCCAAAGGAATAGTGGTAATCCCTTATCAAATAGCATGGCCTTGGCTGCTCCTACCATAGTCCTGTTCTTTCTCTCTGCTACTCCATTCTGCTGCGGGGTATGAGGCACTGTGTGCTCCTTCTTGATCCCCTCTGTTGAACAATACTCCAAAAACTCATTGGAGGTGTACTCACCCCCATCGTCCGTCCTTAACACCTGGATCTTCCTTTCTGACTAGTTCTCTACAAGAGTCTTGAACTCTCGAAACCTATCAAAGACCTTTGACTTGGCCTTCAGGAAGTAGATCCAGGTCTTCCTGGAATAATCGTCAATGAAAGTGACACAATAGCTGTAACCACTGAAAGATTGGACACTCATAGGTCCACAAACATCCAAATGCACTAAGTCCAAGGGCTTCCTGATGGGAAAGGCTTCCTAATGTTCTTCCCCAACACACAACTCTTGTAGTGGTTATGCTTCTCCTCCTGTACTCGAGGAACTCCAATGTCTGCTTGTCTCAAGTGCCTTAGTGCTCCATGGTGTAAGCGTGCCATCCTCCTATGCCACAACTCACCTTGACTGCTGCCACTGCTGACTAGAGCCTTTGCCGACTCAAAGTGTGGTTTATACACCTTCCCGCTCCTAATCCCAATAACTCGATCCAAACTCCTGTCTGACCCCTTGGGCCTGATACACACTCTATGGTCACGGAACTTCACTTGAAATCCCTTGTCCTCTAGAGTGGAAACGGATATGAGGCTCTTGGTCAACCTCAGAACATACAACACATTAGCAAAGCTGAGGGGTTTGCCAAACTCCCTCTAAAATGAAACAGTGCCAACTCCTTGTGCCTGATACTGCGCCTCATCACCCAGCTCAAAGTGGATACTTGTTCCACCCTCATACAAGTCCTTGAAGATTCTCTTCTGTACAGTCATATGGCTAGATGCTCCAGTGTCGATGTACCAAATATTGAGTCCCGTGGTGCTTGCCATGCAAGCTATCAAACAAAACTCCTCATCAAAGTTTTTGCTGAACTCCCACCTTTGCAGAACCTGCCTTCTGGGTATTGTTCTTCTTCTTGTCTGGGCACTGGGAGGCAAAGTGTCCCTGCTTGTGGCAGATAAAACACTTGACCTTGGACATGTCAAGGTTGTTCTTACCGCCCTTCTTCTTCTTTGCCTTACCCTTGCTCTTCCCTGTCAGGGGTAGAGCCTCCTCATCCACAATCTGTGGGGCACTGCTGGATGAGCCTGATCCTTGACCCATGTGAGTCTCCTTCTGCACAGTCATCCCACAATCTCTGCCAATTAGGGAGCTTCTCCCTAGCCACAACACCTTTGACAAAGGTGTCCCATGGCTTAGAAAAGCCATTGAGGGCTATCCAAACTAGCTCCTCATGCTCAGTCTTAGAGCCAACATCTGTGTGAGCCTTGTGAGATAAGGCACCACTCCTTCTCCCTTGGCCATCCTGCTATTGCGCATCCTCTCTTGCGGCACCATCTTCCATTTTTCGTTCTTGCTTTGGTACAGACTTTCCAAGGCCTTCCACATCTCTGATGTGGTCTTCTTCCTGGAAAGGTGAGGGACTGTATGGTCCTTCACTCCATCCAAGATGATCAACATGGCTCTGGAATCTATCTTCTTCCAAGCTACCAACTCTGCCAGATCAGTGGGCGCAACCTTCGTGGAGTCAATGTGCTCCTCTGCATAACTGACACCCAGGATCCTTGTGATCCTTTCTTTCCATGTAGGAAAGTTTTGAGCCCCCTGGATTCTATCCTCAACTCTCAATTGTACGACCATACTGAATTGTGCTTGTCAAACCCTATATCTGAACTTTAAGTTTGTGTCTTCAATAGATATGCCCTTGATCTATCAATGCTGTTACTAGTCTCTCAGATTTAGCTCAACTGAGCTCTGACACCATATAAATTTTCCTTTGAAATCCAAACTAGGGCTAAACAATATATTTATTTTGTTACTAGAAACCACACATGAATTTCATTTACTAGTATGGCAGCAGAAATAAAATACCAAAAAACATCCACAACATCACATAAGCATAGACACAATATTTTGGGTATGGAAACCCCCGGATAAAACCCAAGATGGGAAAACTGGTGCAGCAGTCAGATATAGAATTTATATTATGAAGATATGGAACTTTTACAATCAACAGATAAATACACCCAACCTGGCTAATGGAAACCTCCGCCAAATCATTGAACAACCTAGTGACAAGGGACGACCACCCTGCATAGCTGTACGACCATCCTGCACAGCTGTACAACCTCTGCGTCAGCAGTACGACCCAGCTGTACATAATACGTACAGTGCTGATGCCAACACTACAGAATCTGTATGACAGTTGTACGTCCCTACTGCTGTGTACGGTGCTGCTCCTCTGCGTGATCTGTACGGTCCCTGCTCGGCCTGGTACTTCGACGAATCTTCTGGGTGAGTGCCCCTTCGTCTTCTCACCAAATTCCTCCGTCTCACTTCTCTTTGTCTGTATCTCTCCTGTGTACGTGTCCTCTCCACCAAATCTCCTTTTAACTCAATGGCTAAGCAAAAACCCTAACCTTCACTATGGATCAACGAATGTGATCCTCCGGTGAGATTAATGCCAAGATTAGATTAACCATCACTTAAATACTTACTTTTCACTTAATTAAAGTGATTCCATTAAGTCAAAATCAAATTATAATAATTAAAGTATTTTCCCGAGTCAAAACTTAGGAAAATCACTTTAATACATTTGTCTTCCTTTTTAATGCCTTTCTAGCGCAAGGACACATGCAATGCTAGAAGACCTTCCTTGTTGCCACTTGCTAACAATTTCTTTCTTCAGTCTGATTGACTTACCTCTTTGGTCATTCGTTGGACATCAATATAAATATCTTATCATAGGATCGTACAGGTTATTATGTACTAACTTTAGCTGCATTCTTGCTCCTCATGTACCTTTTTTTGTGAATATTTCTTTATGGTTCTTGTTGAAGACAGAATTCATACACACCTGTTTCTTGTTAATCAAGAGGTAAGCAATGAGCCATAGTAAATGGCTTTGGTAGTTAATATTGGCCAAACTTTTAATTCCAAAGATGACTTTTGGTGGTCTTCAACTGCTAAGTTTTTCCGCCCTACTGTTGTAACTAGAAACTTGTATCACGTACTTTCTTCTATTCCTATCACAACCACCTATATTGGATGAAGTGAGGGTACAACAATAGTTTTGAGAACGATTATGGATTTGGGAAACACCAATTTCAAAATCTCAGGAAGTAAGGTAACACAAACACACATATATTAAAACTATGTTGTTGGGAGCGGGGAGCGGAGCGAAAAGCGAAATTTTCAAAAGCTCCCATTTTGGGAGTGTTTTTTGTATAGTATATATTTTACTATATTTTGATGGATTTATATCTAAAAAACCTGTAGGATGTTGAATTAGCTATAGAATACATGGATTAAACCATATAACACCAATCATCTAGTAGTTATAACTTATAACATTATCATCAAATGATCAACCATAAAAACTTTTGTAGGAGCTTGGCAAAAAAGGGAGGTACCATAACATTGTCATGAAATGATCAACCTAATATAGGATCTTTTAGTATAGGAAAGGAAGGGAGCGCCTCGGGAGTGCCTTGGGAACGTGCTCCCAAAATTGGGAGCGTTTTGGGAGTGAGCTTCCGATGGAAGCGAGCTTCGGGAGCGGGAGCTAGGGGGTGGGGGGCGCTCCCACGCAGCATAGTATTAAAAACTAGAAAAATGAGAAAACTATGAAAAGGGGAACGCACAAAAAAATATATTGTCGATCGAAGTGGGGTCGAAGTGGGGGCAGAACAAAAGTTTTCAAAACAGGTATGAATTTGAGAAATTTTAGTTTCAAAATCTTAAGAAACAAGGAAACACAAACATTAAAAAATATATTTTTAAAAAATTAGAGAGAAAATCGAAGAGGGATAAACTACAAAAAATACAGCTATCAATATCAATATATGTAGTATTCAAACATCATGAATTTTCTTACTATTGACACCCAAACTTGTTGGCCGCATTCAGAATCTTGTCTAGATTCTCTGTTACACCCAAATTCTCATCTATATTTAATGATGAGAAACAAATGGTGTCTATTGCCTATTTATAAAAAACATTTGCTTAGAAAACCTTAGTGTAAAACAAATTAGTATTTTTATCAATTGAAATTAGCTAATGCTTTAAATTGATGATTTTAAGGGTTTGGGTTTTGCCTTTTGTTTTTCTACTTTTATTAGTAGGGGCGAGGCTACTGTTTCCTATTACATAGGAAACAGCCCTACTTCTCCTGGAGTTTCTGTATTATAGGCCACTTCCTTGTAATGGATCTTTAATAAGGCACTTGTTTTTGTCTATCTCCATCTTGAAGTGCTGTTTTGTGATTTGGCTAATTGAAAGCAGATCCTTTGTTATTAGCATCCTATTCTTCTTCAACATTTTTATTTAATTGCCTTTTTATTTTGAAAGTGCTTCCTTTAAACTCTAGAAGCATTGCAATTGGCCTGAATACGTCGAGTACCAGAAGCAACTCATTTTCATGGACGAGATGGCCTTGAAAGGACAAGTTATTAATCACAAGCACCTTATTTGGCAAAGTTGCTGCAACAAGGTGCTGCTCTTTCCGTCAAAACACCCAGTACTTGAACTTGGCCTCAACTGCTTATTTGTGCCTCTAGGAGAATTGGACCTTGGTGGTTGCTTTGACAGGCCATTGTTTTCGCTGCTGAACCATGACCCCGTTGTCATTTGAATGGCTTTTTGATTTGATAATCATATTTTATCCTGTGACAATCTCTTTCAAAATGATTAGGTCGTACTTGTTTTCTACTAGCAAGATCCCATAATTCCCTAATCACCAAGAAACTTTTGATGTTAAATTTCCAGATGACATAATTTGGTATCAAGCTTATTTATGCCTGGAAAAACAGTGTTTTCACATCTTCCAGCCATTAAAATAATCCATTAAAACACAGAAAAACTCGCCAAAAGGAAAATACTCTAGTAAAATTTAGGGCTAAAAAAAACAGGTGAACTGATGCCTGCAAACCTAGCTGCTTACATTTAATTCACTGCATCTGTGGGCCCTGCAGATCGTTGTGGTTTTCACCCAGCCTTGGATGCATCTTTTAATTTTTCTGGAGCTTGCCCACCCAGATTTGATACTAGATCATCCTTACAATAAGTGATTCAACTTGCCACTAGACTGCAGTCCAACAGGCAAGGGATCAACTTTGATAAGTGAGCTGACCTAGAATTGCAGTGGTTCCAACTTTGGTAAGCCAGCCAACCTAAAGTTTCAGAGAAGAGAGAGCCAACTTGGCTGTTGGGCAAGTGTATAAGTGTGCTGATGCTGTGATTTCCTGTCACCAAAACAAAAATTTGTTGCCGAGGGCACCGAAGAATTTGCTGATACAGAAAAAATATCAGTTAGTTTAATTGCTGCCAAAAATGCTATGAATTAAATACTGCCATGTGGATATGAGTGTGTGTGTGTGTACTGCTGAAAAATACTATGGGTCTACTTGAGCACACACAGGAGCTGACCTCTTTCAGGGAGCTGAGTTGTTAGAAAACACGACCTAACTTGGCAGTATTAATAGTAATTTTTTCACTATTTAACAACTATGTTCTCTTTTCCAAAATCTATTCTCTTGATATTCCTTTAAACAAGACTAGACTCAACCGGGATAGAATATGCTAAAACAATATGTAAACTGAAATCTTACCAGAAATCCTTAAGCTGTTTTTTTCTTTGGGTTTGATGCTCCCCTCAAGTGGTCTACCCCCCTCCACTGTTATGGACCGAATAGCCAATTAATTTAGTAATGCCATGCCTTGGGAATGATAAAGGTGAATGAATAACAATGCCACATCGAGGGGGCAGCCTCCTTTACATTATATGTTAACAAATAAATCTTGATGATCCCTCAAACTAGATCTCCTTGATATATAAAGGAGACAACTACAATGACCAATAATATAACAATAGCAATGTAATGGCCCAAGACCTAGGGGATTAACATGCCTCAACCCTTCAAACTAGCATTGCCCTCAATGTTTGATTAGCTGAGGATGTTTCTGTATGAAGAATTCATCCTTCCAAGTTGTATCTTGTGTCGGCAGGTTCTTTTAATTGATGAGGAATTCCGTAATTGTTCTTGGCATGTTCTTGTTTCATGGGGGGAAACAAGACTGTGTCTGTAGGAGCAACAAAAGTGGCGGCTAGTACAGAAGACCCCAAATCAGGGATTTACAAGGTGCATCAACTTAACATTATCATATTTTTTGTTCGAAGTTTAATTTTGGTGATTTAAAAGGGGTTAAAAGAAAAAAAAATCAGAGGAGAATATATAGGTCACCTCAAATGATATCGAAATTGACCTATATATTCTCCTCTGATTTCTTTTTCTTTTAACCCCTTTTAAATCACCAAAATTAAGCTTCGAACAAAAAATATGATAATGTTAAGTTGATGCACCTTGTAAATCCCTGATTTGGGGTCTTCTGTACTAGCAGACCTTCAACCTGTTACAACTTTCCAATTCTAATTTTCTGTTGCTGAAAGTTTTACAGGATGTGCTCTGATATGTCCTCTTTAGGGTCCCACTGATCCCCTGCAATTTTGACCTTCCGATAGAAAGTTATGGTGGAATTACCAGATGCTATTGTCTTACCCTATTTTAGGAGAGCAAATTTGTATTTACTTCCACTTCGCTGATATTTCTTTTGAGGTTTGAAATTTGTGTCCAAAACAGCTTGGTTTGCCTTCATTCTATTCCCAAAAGTGGGCCTCAATTTGGACCTCACAATCTTCAAATATGACTGTTTTATGAAGACAATTTGTATAAGCCTAGTTTGAGAACTACACAAAAACCCTCACTTGTAAAGTCTGTAACTCTGAAAATTCAAAATATAGTGAATTCAGTTCATAAAGTTTTGCCAAAGATACTTCGATGTTTTTTTTTCCAACCCAACAAGTCCCACAGCTATCCAATATTCCAGAAAAAGTGAAAGCAAAAATGGCAAGATGACTTGTTTGAGGGAGCCAAACCAAGGATTATCTGCAAATATCCTCCTCAACCAAACTATCTCAGAAGCTGCAATCTTGAATCAACGCTGTTCTATATTCTGCTTTAATGGAGGAAAGTGATAATGCACATTGCTTCTTACTTAGTCATGAAATTGTACCTGTACTGAAGCTGAAACATACCATGTGGTAGACTTCCTGGTGTCACTTTAACCTTTCCAATCTGAATGTGTCTAGCTTGTAAGTTGCAAATTTTCTTCTTTGACATAAATGATGCCTTGCTCTAAGGTACTGTTCACATACCTTTCTATTCCTTTGGCTGCCACCCAATGCTCAGCATCAGGGGCTGTCATAAATCTGGAAATGAAGCTGAATGCAAAGCTCGGGTTTGACCTTAGTGGATCAAGCTGAATGAGATGGATCAAGCTGCCTACCAAATGTCTGTGAGCTAACTCATTTGTTGGTTTGGGGTCAGTTGTGGTTGATAATTTCAGCCCAATTTCCATAGTTTTATTTTCTGATTTACAATCAACCATCTTAAAATTCTCTGTCAAATTCTTAGCATACTTGTTTTGTGACACACACAACCATTGGTTTGACAAGAAATAAAGGAGGACTAATTTAGTGATGTCCAAAACAAAGCAAAAATAATATTTTACCTTCTGAATTTCATCGAGCTCATTACTTGTGATGATTTTCATCGACATAAACCATTACAACCACCAAATCATCGCTTGGGCTAGATCAGTGATCTCAAAAACTGAATGAAAATAAGATTTTACCTTCTGAATTTTGCTGACCTCACTACTTGTGATGATTGTCATCTACATATCATTACAATCACCAAATCATCACTCGGGCTTTCGACATAAAGCTTTGGATAAGATGGGCTTGTTCCGGGCTTGTTCCGAGTCCAAATCTTATAAGATGTTTTTATCAAATTTTTTTATTCGGTTCTAGGGGTTTGTTTAAAAGTGCAAAGAACTTTATCAGAATATACACCAAATGCTCCTGATCTACTACCTCAAACCCCTTGGTTGATACATAAACACTTCTTTTGCCAAATCACCATTGAGGAAAGCACTCCTTACATCTATTTGATAAATCTTCCAGCCAAAGAATGCTACCATTGCTGATTCCAATTTGATTGTAACCAGCATAGATCCATCTTAAAAGGGGATCTATCAAGCGCCAAGAGGGATCAAATCTCAAGGTACATTTTTATAGTGGATATGTTGAAGAGGTGTGTAATGCAATGTTTATGGTTTTAATTTATCTAATTTGTGCAGTTTTATATATATGTCGTTCTAAATATTTTAAAATATAATTTGAGTCGACATGTTACTTTTATAATATTTTATTATTTTTTATAAAGGACGTGTCAGCTCTGGATGAGCACAGGAGTTACACATCTCCCCCAACTGGGCTGTAGAATGCGCCTCTTCGGCGCAACCGATATCATCATATGAGTGAATGTTTCCTCATAATTCACTCTCCGACTGTGCAAGATCTTTTGCAGTCAGCCTTTCTTTATGCAATCATTGTTCTTTGATCCACAATCACATATGATTGATTGTTATTTAGTAAGTGGTCCCAGCAAGCAATCCATAAGCCTCATGCTGGTCAATATAAGTAGCAAACTTGTTTTTTATGCATTTAACATCTAACTTGGTTCTCTTCTCTTCTGGGACTAAAACACAAGAAACAAATCCAAAATTTTTGAGGAGACTAACCTGGAGCTTTCTTTCCGATGGAGCCTCTTCCAGGGTGACCTCCTGCACTACTTTTGCGGGGCATCTGTTGAGCAAATATGCAACGGTATATGGTGTTTTTATCCGATACTTATTGGGCACTTCCCTACGGTACAACATGCACCGGTTGATCTCAACAACTACGTGATTGCTTTTCTTTACGTCTCTAGTCTGCTAGGGAGTGTTTGGAGCAGAAAACTGCCTTTGGATGGCTTCTTGCTTACAAAAATCAGCAAATTTGTTAAAACTGAATTTATCTCCATTATCTCTGGAAGGCCTTAATACTTTACCTGGATTTTATTTCTACTCCCACTTTAAGGAATCTAAAGTCACAAAAGCATCTGATTTTTTTTTTGGTGAAAATAAACTCAGATTTTTCTGGAAAAATTACAAAGCAACAAAAAATACTTTGCAACCACCACTGAAGTTGTCCTCGTAGGACCACATATAGCATTACACCATTGGTTTGTGATTTCCCTTCATCATAGCAGGATGCCATCCTTTTCTCCTGTGTAGGTTTGTCGAACAAACTTATTCTTTGTCAGATTTCCCTCCTAGCTGACCTGGTTGTCTCCTGTTGAGGGATCTGAATTTGTTTCTTTACCTTCTTAATGCATGTTGCCTTTCTCAAAAATATGTCGCTACTTCTATATTTTTCTTTTGCTGTGATATGTACACATCAAATCTGGGTTTCAGAAGCCCATGGGTTTGTCTTTGGTGGCATAAAGGCCCCATTGGCTATAGCCTATGCCCCTTTGCAGTGTTCTGTTATTGATTTTCTGAATCAAACATTTGGTCTCCCTATGTCAGACTGCACTCACTTCCCTTCATTTATTAGCCGTTTCCAACTGTATTATTCTTTGCATGGTGTTATGCCTTTATTGGTATCTTACTCTGCCATTGACAAGTGTGGTATTGTCACAACAAAATCAATGTTTACTGCAAGGTTGGTACAAACTTCGGTGCGTAAACAATAAAGAAAATAATATAGAACTTACTGTTGCAATTATGTAGTGGTCACATTTGAACAACGGATCAGATTCAGATCAATAATCTCCTTCCATTGTATAGAGTCCAAATACCTGATCTAATCTGAGGCAAACTTTCAATCATTATTCCTACATTTATACAACAATGTCATAATTGACAAACAATCCATCTGCAATTCCTAATTACTAATCAAGATTCAACTGTAATTGGTTATAAATTGTCTCTTATGTTAGACCAGAATATTCTGTCTCAAAATTTCATTGAAAGTTGCCAGGGTGAGGTGTAAGCTAAAGTCTAGACGATTTGCACTCACTATCGGGCGAATTTTCCAGTCAAAATCCAGCGGAAATTGTTGAAGTGACAGTTTTCAGTTGTTGGTATTGCATATTCGGGGTGCCCCAGGAGTAATTGAGGGTGCTGCATCCATTTCTGCAATCGAAATTTGCAATTTTAACAATGAAAATCACAATTTCAGAAAAAATCGTTTCATCGGATTCCGGATTCTGGCCAAACTCGCCGAAGAAGGTGCAAATTAGACTTTAGACTTTAGCTTACGGGTTAGCTGCTTGGTTGGCTTGTGGCATCGTCACCTTATTGGCCTGTATCTGGTAGACTGGCAACTTCGTGGATTAACAAATGAGTGGATTTAATTACTTGGTCGTGAACTTGGTAATGCTGACAAAGTTTCTAAGTGTAGTAAATAATATTATAGTGCATAATCTGAAAATGATTTAAATTGGGTGCAGCAGCAAAGTAACCAATAAAAATGTATAGCAAATGATGGAATTTGAAGATTGAACAATTATCTTGTTCAGAAACAAGCTAGTGCACGGGATGTCAAACGAGGCTTCTAACATCCATGTAATTTAAACATCAAATATTCTTTAACACGAGATGATGATAGTGTATCAGTCCCACAACAGACGTTTGTAGCATTGCGAGCAAGCAATGATGATAATCTTCCATACAAAGCATCATCCTTACATGAATTTGATTGGCGAGGAATAACAACTCATCCAATAAAAGGAATGCGTTTAAGTAAACCGTGATCATTTTTGACATATCCCACATTTTCCATGTCTTCTCGTGGGGATTTTCTCCTTTAGGAGTTGGATCCCTTGGGTTTAGTGTATTCCCAGTAGAGTCTAAGCCCTACTGTAAATTGTATTTTTTTTTGATGATATGCTTCTGTGCAATGTTTGACCAAATTCCTTATTGTTTGTAATAAAAGAAGGTCCTCTGGATTTTTTTATGATGTTCCAAATATTAGTGTTAAGGTTTGTAAGATGTTACAGGTGGTGATTGTTGCAAGGTGTCAATTTTTTTCAATAATGATTGAATTTTTCATCGTTCAGATGGCAGCTGATATGTCAGTTGCGGATGGTCATTTGAGCAACATGGGACGGATGATTGAAGAAATGGAGAGCAAGTTGAGAAATGCCCTGGACCAGGTGTTTATTGCAGTCCGAATTTTCGCTTTTTTTTATCTAGCTGGCAAACAATAGATTACTGTGACAATGACATTTATTTGTGTGTATCATGTTAAGGTATATTTTGGGAAAACAAGGGAGATGGTGTTTACATTGCGACAGCCAATTGGTGTACTGACTTCAACATCAGCGACAGGGCAGAGCTTGCAGAAAAGCATTGTGGGTGACATGCATCGTTGATGGTAGCAGGAGACACATTTGCATTGGTTCGAAAATATTCTTTTGCTGATTAGCAGTTGTGAATATAATGGTGTTAATAGATATGATTTAATTCATGATATTTTGATAACTGTAATGCATGTAATTGCATTAGATACAGTAAATTCAAATTTGTTGTTTGGAATTAGCAGTGTAGCAGTTCACGTTGCTGAACACTTGATAAGGAGATATTTCTATTGTCTAAATATCTTATAACTGCCACGCATTTTGTTAGATTTCCTCCTCCTTTTCCTCCTTTTTGATTGAAGGGGGTTGGGAGTGGGGCTGGGTTGGGTTTCATGGTATTTTTCGTATGTACTATTTGCTTGGGGTGAGTCATCGTGAAATATAGTCTCTGGCGTTTGAACTTTTTGCCGAGTGACGTTTTCTTTCCTTTCCCCTTTAATTTCAATGGTTACCTCATTGTGACTCTAATCATTACTTTGACCCATTTCTAATGTAGCAGAACTTGTGTCTACTAATTGCAACCAAAGTCATAAGACCTCGAGCTTCCTTGTTTGGAAACACATAATTGGCAAGCAAAGTCTTATAAGATTATTCTAACGATTTTTTTCACTTGCATTTAGCCTTCAAGAACAGAGATACTTCTACAAAGCACCTATATCTTTATTTTATGAAGCTTCTTTTCACTGATATTTTTTCGGGTGAGATAAAAATTGAAGGTGTTTTAAGTAAATGACATGATTTGATCTTTCTCATTTTAAAGTAGGCCTCGTAATCAAATTAAGTTGGTATCCAAATGTTCATTTGACATTGATGAGGGCATTTAATTGCTAACGGTGTTGTTAACCGAGCTGCGGTATTGGCTCTAAAGATCTTCTCAGTGGGTTGTAACATTATTAAAACCACTTGGTTTATAATAGTAATGGTAAATCTATGCCAGAGGTTAATAGATGTCCTGATATACAAGAAAGGGGTCCATAATATCTAAACTTCTCTCTTGTCAAGACACATGCTAAATGAAGTTTAGGACTTAATTTATAATCTTAACATGCCTTCTAGAAGGGTCGCTTAACTACCCCTAACTTTTAGGAGAAATACCAATCATAACATAAAAAAATGTTTGGTTGACTTGGGATATGGTACTAATGGTTAAGTGGTCATACAAAATCAATAACAATAAAAACAATAAAGTTAAGCCATCATAGCAAAAGGGTCAAGGTATTGGAACCAAGATGGGCGCTAGGACCAATAGGGAAACATAGGACCATAAGTCAGTAAGAGGGGGTCACATCAAGGTGGGAAGACAACCCTTTCACCCACAAGACCAAGGTGTGCTAACAAGGTGGGGAAACAACCCTTTTACCCACAAAACCAAGGTGTACCATTAAAGACTTTATTCTTTCTCTCTCAAGGTATATTGTCCACACGTGTTCCATACAATTGGATGAAGAGATCGTCTGGTCCTCCACATTGCTCCTAAAGGTCAAGTGTTAGTGACATCATCAAGGGGTGGCCAGTCCCTTGAGAAACAACCTAGCAAGAACCATTTAGGAGAAGAGGACATCACACATCATCATCTTGGTTAATTGACCAAGGTCTACCTGGTTAACTAACCAGGTATGCACCTGCAGGAACCACTTTGTCCCATACCAAGAATCTGCCTGGTCCTAGACCAATAAGTCTTTGTCTCAACCTGCAGGATTTGCTTGTTCCTTGTGACTAAGAAACTGTCCGGTCCCAGACTAGAATACCCTAGAGAGATATAGGGACCCTAGCCACATGCTAGGGACTTTGCCATGGCATCAAACTGCTTGGTCTTAGACTAAGAACCCCATGAGACTGTTGGGGGCCCTAGGGTACCTTTTAGGGACTTACTCTACCTGGGTAACTGACCAGGAACCTTAGTTAACTGACTAGGGTACCATCCCCCTTGAGAATGGGTCTCGCAGCTGCATTATCTTTAATAGGAATCAATTGAGTAACACATATCTTATAATTGAATGGGAAGATACCTACAAAGCATTTGAGATGGAAGTTAAATGTTAACATTGATGTTAATCATGAGTATATATCACAGTCCAGGGCAAATCACAATTGAAAGAATCTGAATTAGATGCATAGAAATACTTGTAGAGTAATGCAAATAGTAACATAGTAACTTTCTTGAGAATGGCATGTGTACTACTAAGAGTATATTGCAGTCAACTAAAATATAAACTCATTATGGATTTCACAATACCTCTTAACAAATTCATCAAAATATAAGGCTTATCCAAAATGTTGCCTGCTTAGAGAATATATCAACCAAAAAACACATCATGTTCAGTAGTCCTAAAAATATAGAATAAACATTTCACTGTAGTAGTACAACCGTTTCCTTAGATTATCTATTTGAGATATCAATTTATGCTTTTAACTACTCTTAAGATCACACTGATTGGACAATCTCATATTGATAGAGCCCTTCCATTGTCACCAACCTTAGTTGCATTATCAGTCTAATGTAGAGTCGTCAATGTTTATTGGTGTAATTAGGTCCTAGAAATACTGCTTAAGTTCCAAATCCATTTTCAATGTTCTTAGAAATTAGAGTAAGTCTTTGGTAGGAGTTTATTCTTGCCTATTCATTTTCTTGTTGTAATATATGGTTGAACTATATTAATTTTATGGGGTGAATGGAGGGGCATCATTCCAACCAACATGTTGATTGGAACACTGATTTGAACACAAGTATAGAGACACTAAAATATAGCATAAGCAAAATCATATTGGCATATGATTGCCAGTACAAGACCTAACATATTCACAATCAACCATGCAGACTTTGTCATTATAATAAATAATAATATTCTCGATTCACAATAAACCATGCACATCATGTCATTATATTAAGCCAAAAAGTTCTCATTTTTCTCTAATAAATAGGCTAGCAGTAACCATGAAACTTTAAACTTTAGAAATTGATAATATCCTTTGTTAGCCTAGGAAAATACAGATAAGTTTTGGTAAGAAATGTGAAGACTCCGGTCGTAAGGCGAGCAAGGGTGCGACGAAAAAAGAGAAGAGTAAGTTGAATCCGAGATTTTGACATGTTTTGAGGGGACAATAAATGTAAGAGTGAGTTAAGTTAGACTAATAGTCTATTTTTGGGAATGGGCATGATTGTAACTTGGGCCGTTAGCGCCTCTATTAATGTAACGAGATTCATTGGGGTAGTTAGAACAACTAGTCGACTGTCAATTGAAAACTAGTCAACAGTTGGATCAAGAATTGTCAAATGTATATACGGTTGATCCATGCTAAGTGTGGAGGGGGCTTTTGATGACTTTAGAATTTTGTGACTTTCGACTCTTGATGTTTTGGACGATCACTAAATCCTCATGAGCATGTGATATGCATGTATTCATTGATTGGTTAGAAAAGAGAGAAGGTGGTTTGGTCGATCCATGAGTTGTGTGCAGATGACTTTCCCAACTTGAGAGCTTGACAGAAAGAAGAAAGAAGAAAAAAAGCATGAGAGCATGAGAAAGACAAATAAAACTCATCCATTGTAAAGAAGATATTGAGAGAAGTCTACAAGCTATGTGCGCAGACCGAAAGCGTTCCAAATATTACTCATGCTAAATGGAGAGCGCTTTTGTGGTTTTTTTTTGTATGGGTTTCCACGTTAAATACCCGTGTCTTTAATGTCCGTGTATCTTATGTTTGAATCTTTATGAGTTTGTCACACTTATATTGATCTAATATTGTGAAATGTCAATAATAATGATGGGATATATGCATTAATCTATACATTTTATATGCTGTGAATGTGTTGATGGATCGGTCTACTTTCTTGCTGTGTACGTGTCGTCGATATTCCATCCCTTTGTTTCGGTCGAACGACTTGTTAATGTTGTCATGAAGACATCCCCTTTCATAACTGCAAAAACCTGGTTCTGGTAGTCCCCATAGATATCTCAGGTGAGACTTCACTTGCGTCGCAGGTGTTGTTGACAGAGTTACACTTTGTCGGGCCAATACCTTGGGCTTTGTTGGACAGATAGGGAAATCTGAACTTGGGTCAGCGGATTCGACACCAACATCCCTCATTAAATAGAAAACATATTTCCATAGCATTTTTCTTACAATAACTAGTTTCATTGCCAAACCTTTTTAAGACTAGCACTTGTACTTGCCATTCTTTTACTTTTGTTATGAAAAATGTCTAATTAAACTCTTTGAATAATATATAGATTTTTCAAAACAATTTAATAAAAAACATAACTCTATAAAGAGGTAAAAACATAGCTCTATAAAGAATATAGAGGACAATTGGTTAGAAGGATTTACACAACATCGTATGAGATTTAATATCAAAATTTTAGAGAATGATAGCTGTAACAATTGCTACCTAACTATTCCTATGCTCTCCCAAATGAAACATAGATATGAATACAACATTACGAGTATGCCATCGATTGTTAGGAAGTATTTGTGGATGCATGAAAATAGAGTTTTAGTCAATTAAAAGGCATTGCAAATTTAAGGGTTTTAGAATAAACATGTTGAGGGAAATCAATGATATTTAATAGGTGTACAAATTGGATATTGATAGGGTTATAACAATTCTGCAGTTATGTTTGATTTCAATAAATCAAGTTTTTGCATGGTATATTTCATGTGTTTTTGTTCCTTTGAAGCAAAAAGTTAAAAACATATTTGAAGCCTTAGAGTGGCCCTAACATTGTGGTAATAAGTAGGAAATTGTGGTAATAAGTAAAAAATTGAGATATAAAATAATGTTGAATTTAGAAAATTTCAACTGTAACTTTATTATATTCTTACTTTTTATTGTGTATGTACACAATGAGTGGATATATTCAAGGGAATTCATTGATATGGGTTGGAAACATAGTATCTATTTAAAGCATTTTTATTAAACCTTATTTGTAGATTTAATCATATAGGAGCAGTTTCTTATATCTACATTAAGTTCTTTCACAACATTAATAACTATTACGGTTTTATTCAATACTTTTTTGATTGTTTATCTAAATATTGATGGAAAGAGAAGCATGCTATTAACTCTTCCATGCTTTTGAATTAATTTTGAATGTAGAAACCGAATGTTTGTAAATTAAGACATTTCATATTTATGTTCATTCAAATAGTATTTTAATGAACAAGTATAGAAAAACAAATATGAGTGAGTATAAATAGTATTTAATACAATTAAGTCTATCAACTCAAATTGGTTTACATGGGCTATGGATGATGTAATTGTAAATTATGACAATGGGATATGGGAGTTTTTTCCCATTATGACAGTGGAATCCCACCCAAAGGAGAATATTACGATACCTCCTACTCCTTGTCTGGGCATACGACATAATTGGTTCACCCAGAGATATAGCATGGCTAACTCGAAAGTAGTTGCCCAAGGAGTTGAACCATTGAATTACATAGGCTATCACTCATGGTAGATCGATCGATTAGGTTACCTACGATAGCTCATAAATTTGAGTAATTTATAAAGGTATATCTTTTATTACATTTAAGTATTTGCATAACATTTAAAGAATTTCTACTAATTTAGATTTTCAATATAACGAAGTAGAAATTTTAGGTTGGTTTGATTATTTTACTCTTATAGTTGATTGTCTTGACTATCTATGTCACATTATACTCAATCAGACTGGAAGTTACAATATTACTTGTATTTCATTTATCACAAAAGATTTTGATAAATTCAATATGAATGTGTTGCAAGTAGTTTAGTCCTCGCCTTTTTGCAACAAAACATAAAATAATTTGTTGTAGGACAACGAAAAAACAAGATAACAAGAATCAACAAAACATTTGATTTAGTGGATATTGAAATCTCCGTTCGTAAGCCCATTTTACTCATGTCAAGGCTGTCTTTATTTGAAGCACATAATAATATCACATAAGTTATTATTTATATCATAAAAAAGAAAACCAATATTTAATTGTTTATTTTCATGTAAATCAAAATAAGCCACGTGGATACTAATATAGTAATTTTATTAATTTATTATAATCCAAAATATGCCAACTAATAAACAATGACTTCACTTAAGATGCCAAGATCCTCTATATTGCCATTTTCCTCTATCTTGCCATTTTGTTGTTCTATTTAATGTTCACTATATTTAAGCAATGGTGGATCATTCTTATATCTGCCAATCACAATCGTTTGTGACAATCAACTTGCTTGGCAAACAATCTTTCAAGTTGGAGCATAACATTTTTCTACTATTATAGAAGGCAATGCAATATCATAAATGATGCATTTTGAATCACCTTATTCCAAACTATGCCAATAGAGGCTAGATACCATATTTTGTATGTTTTTAGGAACTTACTGAAGTCAGTGTTTAATTTTAGATACGGATTAATCTAGTAATATTCCTATATTCAAGTGAGAGACATTAAAGACATTTACGATAACAACAAAAAACTAATTGTAGAATCCAAGACAATTGCAGGTGGATAATAGATAGTGTAACTCTTTCAAGAAATATATATGCATCAATATTCGTCATTGCTTGAGATTGTTGTTTTTTTTTTGAAAATTTGCCTAGGAAATTAAGATTGTAGAAAGATAGCTGGAACATGATATAAATAATAACCACAAACTTGCAACATTACATAGATAACACCCNTTTTTTTTTTGAAAATTTGCCTAGGAAATTAAGATTGTAGAAAGATAGCTGGAACATGATATAAATAATAACCACAAACTTGCAACATTACATAGATAACCCCCATAAGCTAAAGGTGTTTTACAAGCCATGACATCAAACCCTCCATGTTAATAACTAAGTAAAGAAAATTGATATCACATCAATTTATGGATACTTTGCACAACTCTATTCCCACCCCAAAATCAACTCCAAATTGACACTTTACTCCCTTCCCAAAACCAACTTCTAAATAAGAAAACCTTTTAGTGAGGAAATCAAAGGAAAGTTGTTCTTGGAAAAACAATTCAAAGGAAATTTACCCTCACAAAAAAAGAGAGGAAGGTTTTGTACTTGAAAAGGATAGATATTTTGTGTTGTTTAGATGATCAACAAAACCTACATGGAAGACAAGAGAACTTGCATAAGTGATTCAGGGGATGGGTTGAATTACCTATCATTTATTACCTAATATTGCAAAACAACAAACTCTGTTGGAAGCTTTTGTTGGATTTATTTTATAAACTGAGAGGGGGTGAATTAGTATATAACACAGATTTCAAATTATTTCACTTTAAAAAATTTTCACCACTTAAAACTTTTCTGCTGAAACAATAATAAACATAGTTGCACAAAAATTCTAAAAGATATATATATATATATATATATATATATATATATATATATATATATACTACATAAGTGGTAGATAACAATCTCCAATTATGAGCATAAACTCATTTAGGATCCAACCCGATCTTGCTGATTATAAGCACCGAACTGTAAAGAATTTGATCTACTCAAGCACCAACTTACGAACTTTAGGCGCCAACCTGAACATATGTATGTCTCTTTGCACAAGCTCCAACTTTCAGTAATCGGGAACTAACCTATCGAAGACTGCGATCTCAATTGTTTCTTTAGCTGCAACTAAATGGAAGCACACACTCCCAAATGTAGTTATTAGCTTCGACTGGAAGGAAGCTCTAACTCCCTGATTGTTTAACCATTTGCCACTTCAAGGAAGCTCCAACTCCTTAATTGTTTTACCAGGTGCCACTAGAAGGAAGCTCCAACTCCCTCTTCCTTTCCCCTTCCTACCTCTCTAAGAAGTTTTACTAGCACCAACTGGATGGAAGCTGCAATTCCCTCTTCCTTGCCTCGTGCTGCCTCCCTAATTAAAATAGTTGTGTATCCAATAAATGAAATATGCACTTTACCTTATTTACGATGTGTGACTCAATGATATTGTAACGTCCCCGACCCTCCGACCGACGAAGAGGACGCTACCATGGCGTTAACCATCCGGGCTACCAGCCCCATGAACATGTGAATTCATAAAAATGCTGAAACATAATGCATTGAAGTAGAACATACACAGATGCAATTATTTATCATATACAACAGAAGCAACATACATTCATACGAGCATTCATTCAACATGTTCATCACATTTATTAACAGAAAATATGATTGCAGAAGTAAAATAGACAAGATTACTTATCTTACGAAGAACTCGTTCCACAACCAGCTACGTCACTGCAACGTTCCACCCAACCATAGGCCAGCGTGCTCCTTAATCTCTCAGCAACGCTGCCACCCCCGAGCTGGGCATGATTCTCCAAGGAATAAGGAACAAGCAGGCTTACACAACCTACAGCAGTCCGGGCTCCCCAGCGGAGTTGCCAGTTCTGTTGTACAGGATTACACACCTAATAACCATAGGTCTGGGGTTACCAACATACTCAATCAACTTGCAGACAATTGACTCTAAAGTGCAGTAAAGGAAATAGGAGGATTAGAAAGACTTACTTGATTAACGAAGGTCGATCCTTGCTAGTCCTCTTCCGCCCTGCTTCACCTTCAAAGTCTTCAAGGTTGCTCCTCTTTCACCTGTCAAGAGTCAATCTTCCAGATACAAGATGATTCATATATATATAAGCAGGTTAGATAAATCACATATAAGATGCAGAAACATAAACATTTATCAAACCAAGATACATGAAACACATATGGAAGAAGGATTCTCTTTATTATCAATAATGGAAAGAGTTTAGATTACAACCCAACGCCTAAGACAAGGACTCCTCTGCAACCAAATGATTCTAAGTTCCACTGCTCCAAAAACTTTTGTATACAATCCACCAGCATAACTTTGCTCTCCAAAAGTATATCCAACACCCTCCCCAAGGCCTGTATTTATATGGAGGAAATAAGGCAGTTTCGAAGGTTGAGGAGGTTGAGACAGTTAAGAGGATTAATGGTAAATGGCTTAACTAATCTCAAATTATCGCGTGTTTTTATGTTTAAATGTTAAGGGACATATTCGTGGGTATGTAGAAGGACAACCCACGAATGATTCGTGACTTGCTATAAGAGCAACCTGCGAATACATCCATTCACGACTTGCTGCAACCGACACTCGCGAATGATGCGCGAGTTGTATATATGGAGAGTCGTGAATACAACCTAACATAGCAAAATGGAAAAGTAATCAGCTGGATGGAGGAGGAATGTATCATATAGTAAGCCAATCTATAGTGTTTTGGGAAAACCTCTATCCATAGATGTCCTTTTGTGTGCCAACATGAGGGATGTCGGCACTCGGACGGAGAGGTGCCATTCAGGTATAACATACCTCTTCTCAAGACTTTGCTGTTGTAATTTATCTTTTACCTGCTCATACAATTCATCTCTAGCAGCATGACTAACAATCTGCTGCCTCAAATCTGATTGGAAAATACTAAGAGATGCCACATGCATTTCTTACACCTTCCTGCTGAGTGCATCAGCTACCTTGTTCTCCTTCCCCTTTATGTTCTTGATTTCAAAATCAAACTCACATAAAAACTCCAGCCATCTTGCTTGCCTAGCATTTAGAGTAGGCTGATCAAACAAATACTTCAAACCACAATGGTCTGTTCTGAGCTCAAATCTCCTGCCCATCAAGTAATGCCTCTACATCTTGAGAGCATGTATTATGGCTGCAAGCTCTAGATCATGAGTGGCATAGTTCTTCTCATGTTCCTTCAGCTTTCTTGACTCATAACATATCACGTGGTTTTCCTGCATAAGGACTCCTCCAAGCCCTTGTCCGCATGCATCGGTACACACCACAAAATATTTCTTTGGGTCTGCAACCTTCAATACGGGTGCACTGGTGAGAAGATTCTTCAACTGCTGGAATCTTTCTTCGCACCTCGAGGTCAATTTGAACTTCATCCCCTTCTTTTGCAAAGAAGTGATGGCATGTGCAACTCTGGAGAATCCCTCAATGAATCTCCTATAGTATCTTGCAAGTCCCATAAAAGATCTTACATCTGTCACATTTCTTGGAGTAGGTGAATTCATAATGGCTTCAATCTTTTCAGGGTCCACAGATATACCCTCCTCTGAGATAATGTGACCCAAATATTGAATTCTATCTATATAGAAATCACACTTGCTCAGTTTTGCATACAACTGGTGCTCCCTGAGCAATTGCAATGTCAATCTCAAATGCTCTTCATGTTCTTCCTCATTCTTAAAATAAACAAGGATGTCATCAAGGAAAACAAGAACAAACTTGTCCAGATATCTGCTGAAGACACTAATCATAAGGCACATAAATGTAGCTGGTGCATTTCTGAGGCCAAATGGCACCACTACAAACTCATAATGTCCATACCTTGTCCTGAAGGCTGTCTTATGAATGTCTTCATCCTTGATTCTCACCTGGTGGTAACCAGACCTCAAGTCAATCTTGGAAAATACTCTTGCTCCTCTCATTTGATCAGAGAGGTCATCAATCCTAGGAAAAGGATATTTATTCTTCACCGTAGCCTTGTTCAACTGTCTGTAATCGATACATAACCTAAGTGTACCATCTTTCTTCTTTACAGATAGAACTGGTGCTCCCTAAGGAGACACACTCAGCCGGATATAATTCTTTTCCAACAACTCTTGCAGTTGCATCTTCAATTCTAGCATCTCCGGTGTACTCATCCCGTAGGGTGCCTTGGACACTGGTGCTTCTCCTGCTTCTCCTGGCACAAGTTCAATTGTGAAATCAATGTCCCGCTTTGGAGGAATCCCTAGAATCTCATCAGGAAACACGTCCTTGAATTATTTTAACACCTAATAGTCCTCCAACCTAGGAGTTTCATCTCTTGATGCCTCCAAAATATGAGCTACATACAACTGGAAACCCTTCCTACAGAACTTCTTTAACTGCATTGTTGAAACCTGCCGTACTGAAATCACCTTTGGAATACCTTTCACAACTACTAGGTTCCCTTCTTCATTTATGCATTCGAAAGTCTTATTGTAACAGTCAAGATTTACCCTGTGAGCTTCTAACCAATCCATTCCAATGAGAACATCATAGGAACCAAGCGGTAGAACATTCAGATCGACACAAGTGACCAATCCATCCATGACCAATGGAAATTTCTCTACCACCCCACTGGCCTTTCTCTTAGTTCCAGTGGCTAGTTGGACTAACCAAGACTTCCTATGCTTTACTTTCTTAAAAGCACAAATCTCCACTACTCTAGGAGTAATGTAACTATGCGTAGAACTAGGGTCAATCAAAATAGAAACAGGTTGCTCAGCAATCTTACCTGCTACTTCAACCACAGTTGACTAGTGATTTGCCTGGTGGTCCTCCAGTGCTACATAAATCATATGGACTGCCCTTGTTACTTGACCCACTGTTTCTTCTTCTTGAATGTTATAAGCCGGTCTTGCACTCTCATTCTCGAGTGGACAATTTCTGCGCATGTGGGGTCCTCCACATTTCCAGCATTGAAGCGGTCCTCTATTCTGTTTTGGATCCTTAGGCTTTTCTCCTGTCACTCCAACTGGTTTACTCACAGCTTGGAATGGCTGCTTCTATTAATTCCTAAAGTTAGAAGGTTTGAAACCTTTCTTTCTTTGGTCAAACTTCTCATTCTTCTTGTCCTTCCATGCCTTATGGTAATCCGGCTTACCTTTGCTTTGCTCATAGCAATAATTAGCCTTTCTTATTGCTTTTTCAAGAGTTCTAGGTTCATAAAACTCGATTCTATCTTTGTAAGACTGTGGTAATCCACTCAGAAAACGCCGGACCTTCACTTTTTCATCTTTGATGTACCAGACATACCTCAATAGCTCCAAAAACTTATTTGCATATTCTTCCATGGTCTACTGTCCCAATCTCAGCTCATGGAACTCCTTAATCTTGTCATCATAATACCTATCAGAGAGGTATTTCTGCTTGAAATACTTCTTGAACTGTTTCCACTTAAGTTTCCTTTCACTGATCCTCTTTACTTGCTTGAAGTGTTCCCACCAAATGGATGCCCTTCCATTCAGATTGAATATGGCAACTCTTGCCTTCATGTTTCCTGAATAATCATGCACTTGAAAGTACTTCTTTATTCCAAGAAGCCAAGCTTCAACCTCTTGTCCAGTCTTTACTTCACCATCAAATGTAGGAGGTTTAGCTTTCTTAAATTCATCCCGAGAGCTATCCCTATGGTGTCTCTTTCTTTTCCTTTTATGAGAAGAAGAACCTGAATCCCCGCTGGATTCTTCAGAATCAGATGATCCACTAGAAGTCCTTCTCCTTCCCCTAGTACTGCTCTTACTACCTTCTGGTCTTATTGTACCTCGTCCAGAGTCTATCTTTCTCTGTAAGTCTGTCAAACTCTGCAACATAATAACATTCAATTGATGCTGCTCTTCCTGAGCTTTAATCAAGCTTCTCATGGTGGCTGCAACATCTGACGGTGTCTCTTGGAATCTCCTTCCATTAGAGTCTATGTCATCATTTTTGTTATGGACATTTTCTCCTATGGCATCTCGGGCATGCTCGTAAGAATCCTGAGCATCATATCCGTCATGGATTCTCATAACTGAACCACCACTTACTTATCAAACTCCACTACTTGGAATACTGCCCTTGAAGGTGACTATGATTCTACAAATGTGTTAGTAACACAACTGCTAGATGCATAACATTGATATAAACCAGCATTACTTACCCTCTCCTGGAAAAATTATAAAATTACAAGTTTTCCCAAAACATAGAATTTTCTTCCTCAAGAACGTCTGTCTCAGGGGGACGGCGGGGGTCAAGGGGGCTTGCCCTCTTGTGCAGTGGCGGGTCGAGGGCAACGCCCTCATTTTTTTGTTGTTGAATTTTCGCGCAATCTGGCGCATAAGATCGCTGCCACTTTATCCTTTTTAGCCCTGAAAATCCACTGAAAAATTTTCGCGCAATCTGGCGCATAAGATCGCTGCCACTTTATCCTTTTTAGCCCTGAAAATCCCACTGAAAAACAGTCGAAATCTGCTGGGAAATCCCACTTGAAAAACTCAAAATATCCTTGTACAGGATTGGGTCTCATTCCAACTATCAATCCGACATTTCGGCAGTCAAAACAGCTAACTTCCTCCGCTATTCATCGGCGATTTGTTCGCCTCCTTTTCTCCAGTGTGTCGGATCCGCATCCAACTCTCCGAACCTAATCAACAATGAAACTAGCCTATGCGCTGCATCGACGGTCGAGCGTCTTGTGCATCGGGTGGTTAGTCATCTAGGCAGCCGCAATGACAGACGTTCAATCCACTAACCATCACCAATGGCTGACGACTCCAGGACTTAGAATTTTTTTTGAAATTTTCCCTTTGGGATTCCTTTTCGCCGTTTGATCGGCTCCATTCTCTTCTTTTCATTGGCGAAATAGTTCCATTAGCAGCTGCAACAGCGGCCCACCATATTCGATCTTCTCCCGATCGGCGGCCCAATCTCCTGTGGCATAACCTGATCGGTATCGGCAGTCCCTTCTCATCGGAAGACTAGTGCTCTAGGCTTCCGAAACGATGGCACACGAAACACTATCTTCTTTCAATAGTCGACGATTTCGGGCCTCAGAAAATTTTTTAAACTTTCTTTACGGCGTCGGTGGTCAGAGGCCTTACCCGTCAGACGCGTAGTTGTCTAGCCATCCGCAACGGCGGGCGCTCGATCAACTTTTTCCGCCGATGGACGTCAAACACTTAGAAAATTTTCCGCAATTTTCCTTCCAACTGTCCTCCGTTGGGTATGCTTCCGCTTAGCTCTTTGCTACATCGGAAGTCCTTCCCGTGAAGTGTTCCGATGAACCGGTAGTTCAAACACTTAGACAAATTTGTGGAATTTTTCTGTCATCAACTTCTGATCTCTGCTGGGCGGAAAGAAATCCTGCCTCTGTCACTACATCTTTCATGGCTCATTCAGGCCCATGCTGCAACACGAGCTCTGATACCACACTGTAACGTCCCCGACCCTCCGTCCGACGAAGAGGACGCTACCATGGCGTTAACCATCCGGGCTACTAGCCCCATGAACATGTGAATTCATAAAAATGCTGAAACAGAATGCATTGAAGTAGAACATACACAGATGCAATTATTTATCATACACAGCGGAAGGAACATACATTCATACAAGAATTCATTCAACATGTTCATCATAATCATTAACAGTAAATAGGATTGCAGAAGTAAAATAGACAAGGTTACTTATCTTATAAAGAACTCGTTCCGCAACCAGCTACGTCGCTGCAATGTTCCACCCAACCATAGGCCAACGTGCTCCTTAATTTCTCAGCAACGCTTCCACCCCCGAGCTGGGCATGATTCTCCAAGGATACACAAAACACAGCCAAGCCAACGCAGTTGGGTTTATCATACACAGCGGAAGCAACATACATTCATACCAACATTCATTCAACATGTTCATCATAATCATTAACAGTAAATAGGATTGCAGAAGTAAAATAGACAAAGTTACTTATCTTATAAAGAACTCGTTCTGCAACCAGCTACGTCGCTGCAACGTTTCACCCAACCATAGGCCAGCATGCTCCTTAATTTCTCAGCAACGCTTCCACCCCCGAGCTAGGTATGATTCTCCAAGAAATAAGGAACAAGCAGGCTTACACATAACCAAGGATACAAAAAACAAAGCCAAGCCAACACATTTGGGTTTATCAGGCCATCAACAAGACAACCAAGCCAACATGGTCAGGTTTATCAGGCCATCCAGGAGTTGGGAAGGGCTAAATGCTAAGCTGGTGAGCTCATTACAGAGCTAGGAACACCTACACCAGAACTAGCCCGACTTCTAAGACACCCACACACACCCAACACAAGGAATCAGTCCCTTCTCTGTTACACAGTCCCTCAGGCCCTGCATTCCCGTCCAGTGCTATTCAGGGGTTGTGGAGAAGAAAGCCATCCCTCTAGCTCTGTCTGTGTGGTTTCCAAACACACCAGGTTTATCAAGCAAACCAAGCCCCCATCCCTGCTCCCAACACAGTCCGAAGACCAACCATTGCACGCATGCAATCAATCAGCAGTTACAACTTAGAAAGGGAAACGACTCCTGAGTCGTTCTTGGTCCTATCGTGTCCAAAATGACTCCCAAGCGAATTTCAACAGTCCCAAAACGTATCAGTAAACACAACTCACAACATGGGGAAAAAAACAGTCCGTCCTGGGCAACGAAGCGACCGGGAAAGACTTACATAGGCCGCACTGGGGAAGAAGATACATACTCTCAACCCGTGCGTGAGAGATACTTTCACCAGACCCCAAAATACAGAGGGAAAACAAACCCGATTCCACTCTGTGGAAAAACGTGAATGACAACCGATAAGCGGCTCCCCTCCTGACTGCGTGAGGTCAAATAGAATATATGCCTGTGCGAGAAAATGAACAGACTCTCGTCCCCAAAATATAAAGAAGACCCCAAAAAAACACAACGTAAGGGAGACCACAACAACCCACGAATCAGTCTGTGAGGAAAGTGTACACCCACACCATCCGCAAAATCCGTAAAGGAAAACTGCGTGAGTAAAACCAGGAAAATCTTGTGCGTGAGAATGAGCAAGAATCCCGTTCCTGCGTGAGGATGAACAACTCTGCCTATGTGAGAAGATGAGCAGACAATGGAGAGGATGCGCAATAGTCGGAAGTGCGTGAGTGTTTCAACACCGCCATGGAGAGAGTGGAATGTTCACTGGAGTGATGGCGGTGGTTTTTGCTTGCCATCGTGAGGTCAACCATGCTGGTGGAGTGTGCAGGTGGGCAATGACTGACAATCCTGCCACCCCCACTCCCAAACAATAACTGCCTCAACTAACAACATAGCTTTTAATCTTGGTGGTTGGATAAGACAAAGTGGTGACACATGGATTTTCTCTCATGGCTCAAGGTTTGACATCCCCCACCCTTATCCTTGCGAAAATCATGCCCCTTCTCAATTTAGTTGCTGGGAATGTAGCTGGTTGGGTTATTTAATTAAAGATGCATATTTACATGGTGACAACGCTGACCTTGTTGGTTTATCAGTGAAAACATGAGCATTGTTGATTTTGTCCTTTGACATCAATGATAACAAAGGTTCATCAATCTTCCCCTTTGACATTGATTTCAACACCAACTTACTGTGAGCTCCCCCTGAAAATGAGTTCTTTCTTTGTGCGCAAAATGCTTCCCTTGTATTTATGCCTTTGATTATTTTCTCTGTTCTTTTGCGCAGATCCATCTTTCAATTGTTCATTTTCTCATTCTTTCCTTATCTTTTATTCTCCCCCTTTGACGTCAATGGAAAAGGGATTCTCTCAGTCATTAACACCCCTTGGATTCATGCTCATTAATTCCTCTTTGTCTTGCTTTTGGTGTTCTAGATCCACTGTCATGTCACAAATAATCCATTTTTGCATTAGGTACAATGAACTGTGTCATTCTTCCTTGTCACAAGTTATTGTGGAGCCGAGACTATTCCTAGTTTCCTTCTCAAACACGCAAAAGTCTCTTTAGGAAGTGGCTTCATGAAAATGTTTACAATTTTTTCATTTGTATCCACATATTCCAATTTGACTATATTTTCAGCAACCCGTTCCTTTACAAAATGATATTTTATGGGAATATGTTTGGTTTTAGAATGCATTACTGGGTTTTTTGAGATATTTATTGCACTTGTGTTATCAAACAAGATTGGTATAGGCTGGTTATACTCTACTTGAACATCTTTTAAGGTTTGATTCATCCATCGGACTTGCACACAACATGCTGTTGCGGCAATGTATTCTGCTTCTACTGTGGATAGAGACACTGGTGATTGTTTTTTACTTAGACAAGAAACCAAGCACTTTCCTAAGAAGAAACTGCTCCACTTGTGCTCTTTCTATCATCAATACTTCCTGCCCAGTCTGTATTTGTGTATGCTTCCAATGTTAGGTTGTCATTGCATGTATACAATAATCCAAGATCCAAGGTTCAAGTTCCAGTATATGAAAATTCTATTTACATCCTGGACATGAGTTTCTTTGGGCGTGTCTTGAAAGATTGTGACTAGGCCTATAGCTTGCATTATATTTAATCTTGAGGCCATCACATATAACAAATTTCCAATCATTGACCGATAGAGGTTTTGATATACTTCATTTTCCTCATCTTCTTTGCTAAGTTTGCATCCAGTAATCATGGGAGTACATATTGGTTTGTAATATTCCATGTTGAATCTTTTTAGCATTTCCTTCACATACTTAGTTTGAGAGATGAATATGCTATTCTTTAATTGAGATATTTGTAGTCCCAAGAAAAAAGATAGCTCTCTGAGCATGGACATTTCAAATTATTTTTGCATGTTTAGGGAAATTTTTTGACTATGGATGTCGTTATTGCTTCCAAAAATAATGTCATCTACATAATCCTCGATTATAGTTATGTTTTCGGGCCTCAACCTTTATGTACAAATAACTGTTTACATGACCCTTTTTGAATCCTTGCTGTTGCAGATATTTGTCTAACCTTGAATACCAGACTCTCGGTGCTTGTTTCAGTCCGCATAATGCCTTTTTAAATTTGCATACATAATCTTTATTGTTTGAGATAAAGAACCCTCGTGGTTGTTCCATGTACACTTCTTCTAATTCTCCATTTAGGAAGGTTGATTTGATATCCATTTGATGCATCATGATGTTCTTGGAGCATGCATAGGATATAAACATTCTGATTGCTTCCATTCAAGCTACTAGAGAAAAAAGGTTTATTCAAAGTCTATTCCTTCAACCTGTGCATATCCTTTGCACACTAACCTTTCCTTGTTTCTAACAACTTGTCCTTGATCATTGAATTTGAATCTAAAAACCCATTTTGTTCCTATAACATTTTTGTCTTTTGGTCTTGGAACAACTACCCAAGTATGATTCTTCTCAATCTAATTCAATTCTTATTCCATGGCCTTATCCAATGTTTATCATTTTTGGCTTCATTGAAACAATTTGGTTCTACTTGAGACAACATAGAGAGGTGCACCTGTTCGGTACCATTAGTTGAGTCTCTTCTTCTTGTTCCTACATTGACTTTTTAAAGTTCCTATAATCAGATCTTCTAAATGGTTCTTTTGAACAAACTTGGAGGAAGTTTTTGTATCCGATCGACTTTCTTCCTCTGTTTCTTCTTGAAGTAGGTTTTCTTGTTGGCATTTCATCCTTTTCTTCATCGCGTGTAACTTCTAAAGGTTTCTCAAATATAGGTTGATCATCATCATCATCTATTCTTCTGTATTTGAACTCTTAATTTATTCTTACATCTCGGATTTATATCATCTTATTCAACCATAGATTGTAACATTTGTATGCTTTGCTTCTAGTCGTATACCCAAGAAATATCCCCTTGTCAGCTCTTGAATCATTTTTTCAAAGATTCTCGTTATTTCTTATGTAGAATTTCCTTTTAAATATTCAAAAGTGTTTGATTGTAGTTGGTCTTCCTTTCCAGAGTTCATATGGAGTCATGTTGCTTCCAACTTTGATTTTCCCTTTGTTTAAAATATAAGCTGTAGTGTGACGGACCATGTCTAGAAAATGTCAGATAATTTGGAATCATTAACATAGTCCTAGCGATCTCTTGCATTGTTCTATTTTTCCTTTTTGCTACTCCATTTTGTTGTGGGGTTCTGGCTGTTGAGAACTATCTTTTGATTCCATGTTTTTTCGCAGAAATCCTCAAACTCATTTGAGGTGTATTCTCCCCCATTATTTGATCTTAGACATTTAGTTTTTAGATCAGTTTAGTTTTTGACCACTTTCTTAAAGATTTTAAAGCATTCAAATGTTTTTGATTTCTTCTTAAGGAAGAAAATCCATGTCATTCGAGTGTAGTCATCTATGAAGAGAAGGAAACTAAATTCACCATTCAGTCCTTTGGTTCTTGTGGGTCCACATAGATCTGTGTGAACTAACTCCAATGGCTTTGTCGTAGTGTATTCCTTTATTTTAAAACTCACTCTTGTTTGTTTTCCATGTTGACAATGTTTACAAACAGATTGTATGGGGTTTGTAATCTCTGGGATATCTCTCACTGCTTGTTCTTTACTGATCTTGACCAAGTTGTCGAAGTTTATATGAACCATTCGTTTGTGCCAAATCCGAATTTCATATGTTTTTCCCATACAACATTTTTCTTCCTTTTCGTCCAATATGTAAATATTGTTTGAAATTCTGGTCATGGTCGCCACTAAACTACTTAATATCTTTGTCTTTTTATTTTGCATTTATTTGAGTCAAAAGTGAGTGTATGTCCTTGGTCACACATTTTATTCACACCGAGGAGATTATGTGTCATATTCTCAACCATTAAGACATTTTCTGCTTTGGTTTTCCGGTTTCCAAGACCAACCACGCCCTTTCCAATAGTTTTGGTTGATCAATTATCTCCAAAATACACATTTCCTCCATTTTCTTCTTTAAAATTCAGGAATTTTTCTTTATCTTCTGTCATGTTCTTGGAACATCCACTGTCAATGTACCCTTGATCCTTTTTGTTCTGTGTATGTAGTGCCAAGCTACATCTTTCATGACTTGGTTGATCATATTTTTTCTGCCAATTTTTGGTGGAGATTCTTTTAACACGACTATTTTCAACTAATCTAAATGACGAAGATTGATATTCACAATCTTAGTGATGTTCCTGTGATTACCACATTTTTGACATTCATAGTCTGCACTTAAAGGGCTGAAGGAGTTTAAGTTTCCTTCAAATTTTGTGACCATGTTTCAAGGTCATTCTTCCTAAAGCAATATCTATTCCTTTAAGTGTAGTCCTTCATATGGGATTTGCAATTTAAAGCTTCACACACAAAGAATTATTACATAAGTGGGAGAGAACAATCTCCAATTATGAGCACCAACTGATTCAGGCGCTAACATGATCCACAAGTATCAACCTGCTGATTACATGCGCCGACTTGTAAAGTCTTCAATCTGCAGAAGCACTAACTTACGAACTTTAGGAACCAACTTGAACAAATGTGTATCTCTTTGCGCAAGCTCCAACCTACAGTAATCAAGCGTCAACTTGTCAAAGTCTGCGATCTCCAATTGTTTCTTCACTTGCAACTAAATGGGAGCACCGTTCCCAAATGTATTTACCAGCTTCGTCTGGAAGGAAGCTCCAACTCCCTGATTGTTTTACTAGCTGCCACTGGAAGGAAGCTCCAACTCCCTGATTATTTTACCAGTTACCACTAAAAGAAATCTCCAATTCTCTCTTCCTTTCCCCTCCCTGCCTCCTTGAGAAGTTTTACTGGCACTAACTGGAAGGAAGCTCCAATTCCCTCTTTCTTGCCTCGTCTTGCTTCCTTGATATAATATAGTTGTGTATCTAATAACTGAAATATGCAGTTTACCTTATCTGCGATGTGTGACCCAATGATCTGCAACTGTTGTATCCCTTCTGGTTTGTGTCTTGCCTTTGGTTATTTGTGTCAAAATAGTTAGTTTCCTTATCTGCGATGTGCGACAATATCTATAATTATTCAATTTCTCTGTATCACACAATCTTCATATAACTGCGAACACTAAGTTATTTCTATGATCTACATTTTGCATTTCTGTGCTGTTCAGTGCTACAAACTTCAGATATCTGCTTCTGCACACACTTTATCAGATCTACGATATTGTGTGTTTTCATTGCACATCATGCATTAGAGAAATTTTGAGGAAAAAAATGGGTCTCAAAACAAAGAAAATGTACAATAAAAATCAACCAATCACATTCTAGAGGATGACATCATCCCCATGGTTGAGGTGGCATTGATGCTTATTTGTCACATTTTCAATGGTGGATGAAAACCCATAATTAATCATGGTAGCATTATAAGTACTTTTGAAATCATAAAATACCCATGTTACACTTTTTCAATAAAATAATATAATTATCTTTTAATTTTTTTTGAAAAACGCAATACTTATCCTAAAAAGATAAATATATAATTTTTCTCATATATTCTCTTTATTTTGATGATACAACATAAATTTGAATTTTTTAATTAAAAATAATTCACATATCACGAAAAAGGAGAAAAGAACTTACATACATAATTTTTTTAAATTCCAAAGGATTCAAATATAATGAGAATCTCACGTAGATTACAGCTTTTCATATTCTATAATATATAACTTATTTAATATTTAATAATTTATATTTATACTTTATTTACAGAAATTAATTGTTGAAGGAAAATACTTTTTTTTAAAAATTTACTTTCATTTTTAGTTACATCACTAAAGTGTTTTTATTTATTTATTAATTTTAGTTTTGACAACTTTTCAATTTAACTTAATGATGGTTATATAGATTGTAGTGTAAAAACTGAGTTGTAAATATATTTTCTCCACAAAATGACAAACTCATAATATTTTATTATATCTTTTAGAAGGCCCATTTTTGACCTCAAAATCTCTAGGACAATTTTTTTGAAACTACAATAGACGACATGCTTCTCTCTCTCCCAAAGATTTCAAAACCAGATGCAATTTTGTAGTATTCAATCCGTTTAGATATTACATATCAAATAATTATTAAAAATGTAGTTGTTGTGGATATTAAAACACTCCTTTCATAACAAAGAATACCATTTCCAAATCTTAAAAGGGTGTATACAAGGGGTCATAAGTAGGCCTCGACTAGTGAGCAAGCCACAACATTGACATCATTCTAGGATCCTGACCACCAAAAATGGAATTCAATCTAGGATTCTAGTACCCATAAATGGATTCTTTTTTAAATCACTCCTTGCATTCAATATTAATTATTTGTGATTGAATAATAATGAGATAATGAAGAGAATCACAAGTGCTCAAATGTCTCTGTTTGCTATTGCCTTATGTGCATGGAAGATTGTGAGTAGTGGATGAACCAATAGATCACCCTCGTGCAACTACACACTCTCTATAAAGCGACCAAGCTTACAAAAGGCATCCATTTAACACAACAAAACATCAGTAATGAATATAGCTTGAGTGGATTTCTCAAAACTAAATTGAATCATTGACACCACAACTAAATGTTTTAGATGAAAACAAAGATATCTGATACATGTGCATAGGATCTTACTCATATCTAGATGTCTCATGAGTTGTAGATTAGTTATAATCACCAACAAAGGTGTAGATATATGCATTATGCCAATAATCCTTTAATGAAGTGAGTTGTAGGGATCTTAAGATGAAACTAGTTGATGACAAGTACTTCGTGGGTAGTGAATTACCTTTCAGATATACCAGGAACACCATTTCACTTCAATAAATACCCAGTCACAGTGTTGGCCTTCTCGGTGATACATTTGAACTCTACACACTCAACAAAGTGATGCAGTAACAAGGCTAAGCTAAATACAATGCATTTTTCCTTCCAAGGCTAAAACAAACCAATCATGACAATCGTAGAGGAAAAACATGTGGCAAAGAAAGTATAACTATTACTTGAGACTCCAAGTGACGGGTTTTACTTACCAAAGCTTCACTGGATCTTTTTGAGAGTTACAAAAAACAATGGGAGTTGAAACACATTCTTAGAGAGGTTGCAATATCAAATCAGAGAGGAAGATGATGCATTTTTAGCTTAAGAGACATTGTTAGATCTCAAGGGAAGTTGAAAAATGCATAAAGTGACAAAACACACTCAACAGGAGGCCGCAACAACAAAACACTAAAGGGATGAGTGTTTTGTTCGAGAACTAGGGAGTCATGTAGACTAGAGAGCTAGTATTCCAAGAGAGAGTTGGGCTCTAAAGACATCGTTACAAAACTTAAGAACGATTGAGAAAAGCTCAACATATATAGAAGTGTAAGAGAAAAAAATAATTTTATACACAACAAATATCACACATGTTCATATGTCACTTACACACACTTGTTAGATTGTGTTGGGCCACGAAAAGTGCATAAGGAAGAATCTACCGCGCAAGCGCAAGAGGAAAAGATGGCGCACAATGAGAGAAAAGCAGGTAAAGGAAGAAGCACGAGCACAGAGCAGAGGAATCTGCGACGAGGAAAGGCAGATCCAAGTCGATGAAAGAGGCAGGTAGAAGAGTTAAAGCGGAACAGGTACAAACTAGCGGAAGACTGCAGAAGGATGAATCGATAGAAGACCAAGGACAATTTTGCGGCTAGTTATGTCTAGTTCATAAGACTGAAAGGCATTTCCGCGACTAGTTAAAGCTATGGTTAATGTCACACAGGAATTTTGCGGCTAGGTATGGGCCGGCATTAATGTAATAGCATATATTTTGTATCTACTTGCGTATGTAATAACTGACTAGTACTTAGTCGACCCTACGCGGTCTTGTAAATACTATAAATAGGAGGAACCTGTTCTGTATAAGGGTTAGCTTGGAGAGGTAGCTTCAAGAAGTAGGTTCAGTTAGCTTCAGTATTATTGACTCAGAAGAGGAGTCTAGTAGAAGTAGAAGGCTGTTGTTCCGCAGATCTGTAGCTGAGTGCGCAGACTGTCAGTAGAAGTAATATTTAGCTGAGTGCACATACTGTTCGTAGAAGTAATCTGCAGCTGAGTGCACAGATAGTCAAGTAGAAGAGTCGATCAAGGCTGTGTACGAATTAGTAGGAGTAGATAGAAGCAATAAACCAGAGAGCATGAGAGAAAGGAGAATGAGTCAGAAAGACATATCTTAAGAACAATCTGCAAATCGCAGACTACAAGGTGCTACCTATATTTCTCATCCTAGATGAAGAGCACCTTGGTGGTTTTTCCCAGATGGGTTTCCATGTTATTTCCTGTGTTGAATGAATGAATGCTGTCGGATATTGGATGTTATGTGAATGGTTGTTTGCTTTATATTGTTACATTTATTGTTGAATGTATATCGCAATATTACACATCAATGAATGAATGTTTGAATGGTTAAAGCATTGTCGACATGTATGTACGATTTCATGGTTAAATCTTCTAAGTTATAATATAAGTCGCACACTGTTCATTATAAGCAAGGAATCAGGTGTGCTGCACAGTTGCGCTAGTTGTTAAGTGGATACGGACAAGGTTGTGTCGTGCATCGGTTGTGGCCCACAATTGCACCCCATCGCATAGTAATAGACTCCATCCTCCTATCTCTGTCGAGCGCCTTGGCTGCGCACCAAGGGACTATAATCCCGCACCAATTGCGGAAACATGGTTCTGGTAGTTACACATTAAGATATCTTGGGTGAGACTGTACCTGCCTCGTGGGTGTTTCTGACTGAGCTTGCTCTGTCGTGTCGATGTCTTTTGGTGTCTTGTTAGTATTGTGTTGTTCATTGAACCTTGGGTCACGTAAGTAAGGAGATAGAGGCCAACAAATGGCTCCGTCGCCAGGACCGTTAATCAATTGAGTCGAGGGAAATGTTATGGCATACGACAAAGAAGTAAATAGAGGACTGATTGGAGTCTAAGATGCTAGCATTTGCGCAAGAAGAGAGCAAAGGATCACAGTTGAGCGCAGAAAAATGGTTAGACCGATACATATATTCTAAAATTCACGATATCTTCTTTGCAGAGTTCCTTATTTTGCTGCACGAGTGGTTGTCAATATTGGTGACTAGGCAGACAAATTTCTAGAGAAGAGAAGTGGTTGAGTGGAGTGATTAGTTGGTTCGTGAGATAACTAGTGTAAGTAACACCATCTCTAGCACTGTGATTTTTGGGTCAATAGTATTTTGCAAGGGTATATTACTGAGTTTGCAGTAGAGACTATAACCTCATATAGTGAGGCTGAAAGAAATTTTTTCCAAGGACCACGAAGAAGGTATTTGCTATCTATTGGCACATGGATAAAGATGCTAGTTTATGAGAAGGGCATCTTGCAGTTGAGTAGTTAAGCTACATATCCAAGGAGAGGGGATATGTCGTGGACAATCTGTAGAGAAAATGGGAAAATATGAGCTGAGATGTTCCCAGGAAGTACAGAGTCTGAACAAGAAGTGGGATTCCTAAGGAGTGGAAGGAGATTCAGGTTCAGGAAAAGGAGAAAGACAAGTCTTAGCCTGTTCGAAGAAAGTGAGCACGAACTTCAGTTGCAGCTGGATGAAGGGTCTTCCGACGAAGAGTATCAACCAATATTTGAAGCAGAAGAGTCAGCAGAATCCGTCGAGGCACCAGGATCATGGCGCGACTACATCACACCCAGAGTATTTCCAGAGGTAAGGTCTAGAGCCTCATCTCCTGAAAGAGTTGTTAATACTGATAGGTCTAGTACTACAACTAATGCCCAGGAAGGTACACCTCCAATAGAGTATTCATCAGATAACCCCGACACCAACGCAATGGCTGGGGCATATATTAAACTACCCACATTCCATGGGAATGGGGCAGAGGATCCAGAGTAGCATTGGTTCCTCTATGAATCTATTTGGATGGTTCACCTAGTTCATAACGTAGACCTAAAGAAAGCACAGATGATCATGACTCTGAGGGGTCGCGTGCTGGACTGGTTTATGAATTTCTGCGCAGTGCCGCCAGGAACACCACAGAAGACCCTTGAATAAATTTGACTCACAATGATCTGTGAGTTCAGAAAACCTAAATCTTAGTCGCAATGTATCAATGAGATTAAGGAGATAAAACAAACATTGGCAGAGTCTGTATGGGACATTGACCAATGGTTTAAAACTTTGATGGCCAAAGTAAGTTTCCAGATGTCGTATGTGCAACATAAAGAATGGTTTATTGTTGTGTTGTTACCACACATCCGAGCCCCATTGATGCAACAAAAGATCGAGTGACAAACATAAGCGCTAGAGTTGGAAATGAAGCTGAATCTTCGCCAATCGGCGATGGTGCCACAGGAATGGTGCAGACTCAGTCGTAGCTGTCTAATCTGACGATACAACTTCAGGATATCAAGAAGAGCAAGGAGGCTCAAGAATAATTTTGGTGCACGAAGTGTAGAACGGATTGACACACCAAGGATAATTGTACGACCTACATGAATTATATCTCATCAAGTGCACCAAAAAAATTGAGTGCCCACGGACTACCCTGGTGCCACATATGTCAGTCTAGAGGACATCATGATGAGGATTGTTTGTACTTGCAAAAATTTGTAAGTACTCCAGCAAGCCTCTTCTGTATATTTTGTAAGTCAATAGGCCACGAAGAGAAGGATTGCAGAGCATACCAGATCCCAAAGGAAAAGACGGTCGACACCTACCTGATGAAGAATGATGGGCAACCTCATACTGAACTAGTGTAAGCATCCTATCAGCTTGCACAATTCCCACCCAATCAATATCAGAACAAGTATCAGTCGTAGTATGCGCCTCAACATCAGTATGTGCCACAAAATCATTATGAACTGCAATACCAGCAGAATATGTACCCCCCACAGCAACCACACCCACAGGGAAGGGGTGGTGGACACTTCAGAGGTCAATGAGGAGGAGGATTTGGCAAAGGAAGAGGTCAGGTTACATGATATAACTGTGGAAAACTAGGTCATTATTCCATAGATTGTTAGGAACATGCAAAGACATGCTCAGATTGTAAAGCACAGGACCATAATGTAGAGAAGTGTTCACAGTTGATTGCGAACTGGCAAGCTAGGACCATTATAGGTCCTAACCGTGTGCATAATACAAACCCAAACCCTAACTTGAATGTTTAGATGATTGCTGCTGAGCTAAGAGAGCTAAGCATTTCTCTCGTAACACGAGAAGGTGCTATGACCAGAGCTGATCAGGATGTACCACAAGAACAACTGCAACCACAAGTACGACCTGCGGCACAGAAGGAAGTACCATTCGATGTTCAAAAATAAAAGTAAGTCTTTTTGGATGTGCAACCAGAGTTTGTAGATCAAGAACAACCATCAACGTCAGGTGAAGTCACGGAGATTCCTGAACGCTTCCAACAACTATTCTAGAAGCAAATCCTAAAAATGGTTAATAATCTCAAATCGTTTCTGTCAAGTTGCTTAGCGCTAATTGAGGATAAAGATGCTGTCGCAAAACTACAAGCACTGATAGAAGGAAATCTAGAAGAGTAACAATGAGAAAGGAGAGTTAATCAGGTTAAAAAGAAGTTTAAAACTGGGCAAGAGTTAAGAATGACTGTGCAGATAGGCGACTACGACATGTATTACATCATTTTAGACCTGGGCTCGGACGTCAATATTTTGACGTGACAAACCTGGGAGAGTATGGGCAAGCCGTGCTTGGACTGGTCTCCTGTACAGTTGCGACTTGCAAATTAGGAGAAGGTCCTACCAATTGGTAGGTTGAGTCAAGTACACGTCGAAATTGAAGGGTTGCACACATTTGTAGATTTCGAAGTCATTAATATCGTCGATGACATAGACCCATATCCCACGCTGCTGGGGATAGACTGGGCCATAGATAATCAGACCATTATAAATTTCAAGAAAAGGATACTCTCATTCGAGGATAATGAGATGAGGGCAGTGTCTCCCATTGATCCATTAGATGGATAGAGATATGTCGACCCTGTCTACAATGAAGGATAGGGTGATTATCTTGACCAAATCTACAATGTCACTACTCTACAAGAAGATTATATCAATCCGACAACAAATAAAAATATGAGCTGGAGGAGTGCTAGTTCATTCACATCCGACTCAGAAGAGGCCTTGGAGAATTGGAAAAATCGGTTACATGAGGTCTCTATGAGGAGGTGCACTATAATTACAAGGTCTGTGCGACGGGTGGAGAATGAGCTACGAGAGCTTCTTGCCTATGAGGGTTTACCTAACATCACGACCTTCCTAAGTGAGTTTGAAGGACTTGTAATCGAATCACAACGCTTGTCTATGCTAGACCATGTACTAAAGGCTACACCCACTAGATGGTGGGGTACACACAAGCAATCCATATCAGAATGGCCATAGTGCAGAAGATTGATGGAAGTCAGATTCGGTGAAGAGGTCACCACTGTGAGTTGCAAGTACATAGGGCTGTCAAACCTTGCTGAGCACATAAATAAGTGTCGCACCGCATTTGCAGAATACCTGCATCAAGAATGGGGCCATTATTTCATTCACACATTGGAAATGACACCTCGAAGCTGGTATACATCTATGGAGTTGTGACAAGGAACTCAGGATTGTGAATAGGTAGCTAAACAATTTACGCACATATTTGAATTTGCTAATGAGAAACCTATAGTTGATGCTGCACTTCAAACAATAAAGGAGCAAATATTTGCTTTTCAGAAAATATTTGCTGAAATCCCAGATGATGATCTGACTAACATAAACATACCGAAATCATAGGGTACACGCACAATGGAAGGAAGTGGTATTTCAAGCTCACAGTTCCTCAAGTCGCTAGAAATCAAGAAAGTAAACATTGGGTCGCTAGAGAACCCAAAGTTCGCCAAGTTAGGATATTATTGGGATAAAGAGACGGTTGCAAAGATCAAAGACTTATTGCATGAGTATTAGGACCTATTTCCTACCAATTTCTCAGAGATGAAGGGAATAGTCGATGACTTGGGAGAGATGAAAATACCCCTGAAACTAGATGCTAAGCTAGTCAAACAACGACCTTTTAGGTTGAATACAAGATATAAAGAAAAGTAAAAGCTAAACTGGATCAGATGCTTGACGTAGGAATCATTGAACCTGTTGAGGATTCAGAATGGATCATCCCCATCGTGATCCAAGACAAGAAAACCACAGGTGAAGTCAGGATCTCTGTCAACCTAAGGAAGCTGAATGATGCATGCCTGCACAATCCATTTCCAACACCATTTACAGATGAAGTACTAGAAAGCGTCGAAGGAAAAGAGATGTATTCATTCACTAATGGCTTCTCTGGCTACCATTAAGTCCAGATCGTGAAGGAGGATCGACATAAAACAAACTTTGTTACAGGCTGAGGATGCTACCAGTATATGGTAATTCCCTTTGGACTCAAGAATGCACCTACTATTTTTTCTAGAATAGTAATTTTTGCTTTTAAAGATTTCATTCATAAATTTATTGAGGTCTACTTTGATGATTAGACTATGTTCGGTCTAGTAAGAGACCATATTGAGAGTTCGCGCATGATGATGGGCCACTGTCGCTAGTATCACATCGTGCTTAATTCCAAGAAATGTATTTTTTGCGCACCGTTTGGTGTGCTGTTGGGTCACATTGTATGTCATGATGGAATTTTGGTCAACCCAGCAAAAGTTACGATTATCCTTAACTTACCAGCACCCACATCAGTCATGCAACTCATATCAGTGTTAGGACACACAGGCTACTACATGAAGTTTATCAGAGGATATGCAAAGATCACTGCACCTATGGAAAAGCTGTTGAAGAAAGATGAAAAGTTTTAGTGGATGGAACCTTGTCAAGAAAGCTTGGATAAATTAAAGAACAAGATGGCCACTACGCCAATACTGGTATTCCTAGACTGGAAGAAGGAGTTGCATGTTCATTTTGATGTGTCGTTTGTCGCGCTTGGAATTGTCTTGACGCAACTAGGAGAGGGTGCGATTGACTGCCCCATTGCTTTTGCTAGCAGAAAATTGTCGAAGACAGAGAAAAATTACACCATGACAGAGAGAGAAGGCCTCACTATGGTCTATGTGCTTCAGAAGTTTTGACATTACTTGTTGGGTGGAAATTTTAAAATGTACACTACTCATTTGGCTTTAAAGTATCTAGTCAACAAACCAATGTTGGGGGGGAAGCTCTGCTGATGGCTCCTCCTATTTCAAGAGTTTGGCTTTGAGGTCATAGTTAAACCTGGTCGACTGAATGTCGGGCCAGACCACCTGTCATAGATAGAAAGTGGTGAAGAACCAACCGGTATGGAGGATAAATTGCCAGACACACAACTATTTGCGATCCACATGATGGATGATCATAATACAGAGTTTAATGCCATCATCCATATCCTTAGCACATGTTACATGTCTGATGGATTATCGACTAACCAGAAGAAACATTTGGTTGTCATAGCTGCTGATTATACATTGATTGCTGGACACTTATACAAGCTGGGCACAAATGAGATACTACGTCGATGTGTTTTTGACTAGGAGCGACCTTGGGTAATGAGTGAAGCTCATGCTAGTGTTTGCACGAGGACACTATGTAGGAAAGACAACTGTGTGTAAGATATTACAAGTAGGACTATGGTGGCCAACCATACATATGGACACTAAGAGCTTCTGCCAGTGCTGTGATATCTGCCAGACAATAGGAAAACCATCGCGTCGTGATGAGATGCCGCTTGCACCACAGATAACACTTCAAGCATTTGACAAGAGGGCCGTTGATTTTTTTGGACTGATCAGTCCACTAGGAAAGAGGAATGGTGTGCACTACATTATCACTGTGACAGACTACTTAACCAGATGGGTAGAAGCCGTGCCTATTAAATATTGCACCGCTGCGACTGTGGTGAAGTTTTTATTTGGAAATGTGGTGACCAGATGTGGCTGTCCAAAAATTATACTCATCGACCAAGGTACGCATTTTGTTAACAAAATGATTGCCGAGCTTACTGCAGAGTTCCAGATCTAGCATAAGAAGACCAAACCATATCATCCTCAGGAAAATCCATTAACCAAAGTATGTAACATGCGCCAAGATAACTGGGATCAGAAAGTTTCAGCTATGCTATGGGTGTACCGCACAACTTGCAAGCGACTGACAGGGCACACCCCATTTAGACTGGTGTATGGACAGGAAGTTGTTGTGCCAATGGAGTACATTGTCCTGAGCCTACGGATTGCTATGCTGACAGAAATAACCGACGAATATTCTATTGAGCAAAGGTTGTCGCAGCTCATTTAGATGGAAGAGGAACGCTTTGTCACAGGATTCCATAAGAGTGTCGAGAAGCAGATGCAGAAAGCGTGGCATGATCGCCATATCCAGGTTAATACATTCAAGGTTAGAGGACTTGTGTTTCTATATGATAGCAAATTATTCAAACATTTAGGAAATTTAAAAATGCATTGGCTAGGGCCATATACGATCGCGCATATCACTAACGCGGGTGTAGTAAAAATGCAGAAACTAGACCGAACATACATCGCGGGTATGGTGAATGGAAGTTGCCTAAAAACTTACTATGATAACTGCAGCATGCTTGGTTAGGATTGCACTGTGTGCGAAAAAAAAAACTGAAAGAAGAGAGAGAAGGAAACTATTTTGTCGCATGTTTACGACAAAACCAGGCAAAGTGCAGAAAAAAGAGGGAATGATAGGATGGACAGCATTAAA